>ML093227.1:49578-127480 GCA_003697995.1 Taxidea taxus jeffersonii
TGGTAAAACACCAAAGAGATGGAACAGTCCCTAAGAAATAACACATCTCCAAAGAAGACATACGAATGGCCAACAAACACAGGAAAAAAAGTTCATCATCATTAGTCATCAGGGAGATTCAAATCAAAACCCCTTTGAGATACCACCTTATGCCAGTTAGAATGGCCAAAATCAACAAGGCAAGAGACAACAAATGTTGGCAAGGATGTGGAGAAAGGGGAACCCTCTTACACTGTTGGTGGGAATGCAAGCTGGTGCAGTCACTCTGGAAAACAGTATGGAGGTTCCTCAAAAAGTGAAAAATAGAGCTACCTTATCACCCAGTTATTACACTACTGGGTATTTACCTGTGGTGAAAAGAAGGGGCATCTGTACCCCAATGTTCATAGTAGTAATGTTCGTAATAGCCAAACTGTGGAAAGAGCCGAGATGCCCTTCAACAGACAAGTGGCTAAAGAAGATGTGGTACATATATACAATGGAATATTCCTCAGCCATCAGAAAGGATGAATACCCACTATTTGCATCAACATGGATGGAACTGGAGGGGGTTATGCTGAGTGAAATAAATCAGGCAGAGAGAGTCAATTACCATATGGTTTCACTTATACATGGAACATAAGGGATAACATGGAGGATATTAGGAGAAGGAAGGGAAAAATGAAGGGTGGGCAGAAATCAGAGGGGGAGATGAACCAGGAGAGACTATGGACTCTGGGAAACAAACTGAGGGTTTCAGACGGGAGAGGGGATGGGGGTGGGTCAGCCTGGTGATGGATATCAAGGAGGGCAGGTACTACAATGAGTACTGGGTGTTATATGCAAACAATGAATCATGGAACACTACATCAAAAACTAATGATGTACTGTATGATGACTAACATAACATAATAATAAAAAAAAAAAGAGAGAGAAAGAAAAAGTAGTGAGATGCAGCGTGACTTCATAGGGTACAAGATCCAGGAAGCAGATTCCAGATTCCCCAAAAGAGATCAGACAGAGCCACCTTTGAATGCATAGCTGGGAAGAAAACAGCCAGGGTGCTGCTTGGCACCCAGGGGTACAGCCGAGCCTTGGGTTACACAAGTGACCCTCAGCAACCCCCTCTGTGACAGCAAGATAAAGCTACTTGCCCTGTTCACAGCATCCAAACCTCTACCACAAAGGCCCCAAGAGAAAGTGACAGCATGTATGGGACACTGAGATGTTGGGAAAGCTCCCTGCCACCAGTTCCACCACTCCAGGCTGCCCCAGGGCTGGCCTCATTGTGGACAGAAGGAGTCCTGTTACGGCTTGCCTGCCACCCCCTCCTGGGACCCTGGCTGGGAAGGTCACACCTGAGCATCACATGATAGGAGCTGGAGGTGTTCTGAGAATGGGAATATGGGAATATCAAGGAAAATTCGTTATCAGCCTCGTTTCTGCAGGAGGACCTGTAATAATTTCAGGGTTTATTTGCGGGCTGGCCTAAGAAAGCAGCATCCAACCCGACATGACACCCAGATGCCCCATCCCTCTTCCTCTCCCAGCGGGCACAGGACAGAAGTGCTGGGAGTGACCAGAGAAGAAGATCATTAAGCACTGGGGCCTGTGGGGGACTTCTCAGACAAAGGCTCAGGAGTTACTTGTGCCTGTGTCGGGCAATGAGAAAAATCACTGGTTTTGTTTTTTGTCTTCTTTTCCTGGGAAAAGGGTGAGGCTTTGATAAAAAGAAACAGAAAGGGAAGAAGGCACACCCAAAATGTGCCAGCTTGCCCTCAAGTTACTCCCAGGACATGGCGGAAAACAAAAACAAAAACAAAACAAACAACAACCAAAGATCTGGGGGACCTAGGTGATTTAGTCAGTTAAACCTCCGCCTCTGGCTCACGTAATGATCCCAGGGTCCTGGGATCCCAGGATCCCAGGGTCCCTGCATTGGGCGAGGGCAGTGTCCTGAAATTGCCCTCAGTTTGGATCCTCATCAAGGGGCCAGGGAAAGGAGGGAGAGGAAAACGCACCCCCAAGGTCACACCTAGCATTCTGTAATCCATTCAGCTCATAAGGGAACAGGGAGGACAGAGAGGAGGCAGAAAGGCAGGAAAGGAGACCCAAAGACCAGAAATAATGCTTTCTCTCCACTGCAACCCCCAAAGCTGAAAGCCATTAAGCCTGGAGTGATTACAGAAATGAGACACCCCTCAGGGAGCAGGACCCAGGCCTAGGTGTGCCCCAGTACAGGCATGCAGGGAGGCCCAGCAAATAGCACTCAGACAGCTTCTCACGCCTTGGGGATTAGAAGGAAGACTGTTGACTTAAATTGCATAAACTCAACAATCACAAAACTGCTCCTCAGAGATTACCTGGGCTGGAGCCCCAGTGGCAGCGCTTCTTAAACTTTCCTGCTTCAGCCCTTTCCTTGTGAAAGATAAACATGACTTAAGGGAAGTGACTTTACAGATTTGGGGATGTGTATCCCAGGCAATGAGCTCCCCTAAGCCAGCCCCGAGAACAGGGCAGCTGAGGGAGCAACAGGAGGCCAGTGCAGGAAAGGGCAAGCCCTCAAGACCCTGGGACGCGAAGTTTCCCATGGGTCACGGGGACGGTTTTGCCCCGCAGCCTTTGGGATGATGGCGCTTGCAGCTTGCACTGGGCTGAGGGCCTGGCCTTCAGAGTCCCCAGGGCCCTTTAGAGTCCTGAAGGGGAAGTCACAAGACATGAATTGCAGAACAGGACATGGTCTGTCCTCAAGAGCTAAGCTGAGGCAAAGCATGAGCAACTGGGCAGAGGGAAACCAATGAGGGAGATCAAGATAGGCCTTCTAGAACAGGGGGCACTCAGGAGAGTTGATAGCAGAAAAGTGGAGGTGAGGTCCCTCCACCTTCGGCGACCCATGAAGAATCAAGGGAGAATACTTTCCCATGACTACAAGGAAACCAGAAGGTATTTCCTGCAACAGGTATAAAACTTGCATTAGCTCCCTGCTCAGAGCTGGTCTTCCAGCTCTGACTGCCAGTGGACTTCTCAGGAACAGCTCAGGCTTAAGCCAGTACAGCTCCTCAAGACCTGGGCTCACAGTTCATTGCAAAATGTGTGTGTAAAGGGCTTTGCACGGTACACGCTACCCTATCCCGCCCTCCCTCAGACCATTTTAAGTCAACAGAGGCTTAGGGGATGTGTAGGCCTCTCTGAGGGCTGGGCTGCCTGTGTTGTCAGCACTGGAAAGAAGCGTGGTGGCACTAATCCGGGGGTCCCGGGTTCCATCATACTCCAAGCCCATTGTAGAGCAAGTCACTGGTCGGGAAACTTCTCCACAGAAACGCTGAGGTCCCTGGAGACACTAAATACGGCAAAGGACAGGGTGAGTTTCTACTTAGCCCCAGGAAGGATGGGCCTAGACAGACATTCCCGCCCCAAGCTCAGTCCAGACGGGGAAAGAAGGGCCTTGTCTCCTCTTCCTGTCCCTCCAACTCTGACTGTGAAAATCAAGACCTATCAGGGGACTTCAAGGAGGGTCTTTGGGATTCTAGACTGCAAGGAAGAGCCAACTAACCTGTTTTCAGAACCTCTACTGAGTTCCTCCTGTACAGGTCAGACATTAGGCATCGCTGGAGAGTCAGAGGACAGAGGCCCAGCTATTACACTCAATGACTTGTGCCCTGTGGAGGTGTGAAAGGGGGAGAGTGGATTCTCTCTGGGAAGGAGAAGCAAGAAGGCAAGAGTCACGCTGAGTTGGGTCTTGCAGGAGGAGCACAATTTCCCCAGCTGGAAAAGGCTCTGAGGTCCCTGACCAGGCTCTTTTGTGTTCAAAGTCCAATGTCTTTCCTACCAAAGGGAAAGGCTCCCCTTTTCTTTTCTTTTCTTTTTTTTTAAGGTTTTATTAATTTATTTGACAGAGATCACAAGTAGGCAGAGGCAGGCAGAGAGAGAGGAAGGGAAGCAGGCTTCCTGCTAAGCAGAGAGCCCGATGCAGGGCTCGATCCCAGGATCCTGAGACCATGACCTGAGCTGAAGGCAGAGGCTTTAACTCACTGAGCCACCCAGGTGCCCCAAGGCTCCCCTTTTCAATGCTAGTTTCCTTCACCACCACCAAAACCCCCATGTAGAGCAGATCACCTGCAGCTTCACCTGCCTCTCCCTGGAGAAAGGCCAAGTGTCAGGGAAGAAAAGTGTCAAGGACAACCTGGCAGATGGCAACCCCAGGCGAACCTGCCCCTGCCCCTGACGTCTCTGCTGAGGTTGAGGCCATGGCTCAGAAAGCCATCTGTTTGGTGGGAGGTGCTGGCAGAGGGGTGCTGGTGGGACGCTGAATGCGGTGAACCCCACATGGGTTCCTAATGGGGGTGGCGAATCCCGGGAACTGACAGGGGACTACAAAACACAAAAAGAACACATGGCAGGACTTCACCACCTTACTAACACCCTTAGGACTTTAAGGCTGAGGACAATGACTGAATGAAGCAGGTAATGAATGTTGTCCCCATTTCACAGATGAGGGAAATGAGGCTCAAAGGAATCATCATGGTGCTGCCCTAAAATCCCCCAGCTAGTCAGAGAAAGAAGAGAATATCATTCTTAATTGTCCTGGCTTTCCCCCACGTGCCCCTGAGCAAAACACTAAACCTTGCTGCGGTGGGCAGCTGGGCCAATCGGTGGAGTTCCTGCCCCTTGTGCAGAAGTGGGAGTTAAATTAAAAGACACCGACTTTATGACTGTTGAGAATAGTTAACATGTATGTTGGCCTTCCAATTTTCAAAGCACTTTTTACATTTAATGAGCTACCCAGCTGGTCTTGGTGAAACCAAGAGAGAGAATCGCATTTTGAAATCAAATTCAATTTTCCAGGATTTGCTGGGTGCTTGACAGCAAACTTTCTGTATGTAGGCCAAAGGTCAGCAATCAAAGTGGAAATGCTTTGATGGGATTTTTGGGCCAGGATATCTTCTCTCTTAAAGATTTTCTCCCCCCAAGTTTTGCTTTTGAGTCATTTAGCATTCTCACTCAAAAATAAATGAGTTCATTAAGTAAATAAGAGAAGGGAGAAAGGGAACTGGTTTGATTTAAAGCTTTGAATGAGTAAAACAACCACCATTGTCAAGCGTGACCCGATCCACTTCAGTGTTATGAAATGTACAGCTTCGCAAACATTTAGCATCTAAAATGTGCTTAACGGCCTCAGCTCTGTGGTGACCTCCGACTTGTCAAGTTACCCAGGATGTGCCAACCGCATTGCACTGACCTTGCACTGACTCCATGGTGCTGTGAACTTGGCAACCTGCTAGGTGGGCAGAGGGCGCCGGGCCTCGAAAAATGTCTTCCGTGACACCTGTATTCTTGTTCCAGCCCCGGATCTTCATCTCTCTATAAACGAGCACATGCATCGCCAGCTATCTGTTGTGTTTATCAACCCCTACAAAAATCTTGTCAAGTTCAAGTGCCTGGTTTCCTCAGCCAATGGAGATTCCTGTACTGGTTTTCTTTCCTTTTCTTTCTTTCTTTCTTTTTTTTTTTTTTTAAAGATTTTATTTATTTGAGAGAGTGCGTGTGAGAGAGAGATCACGAGCAGGGGGAAGGGTAGAGGGAGAGCAGGCTCCCCGATGAGCAGGGTGCCCGATGCGGGGCTCAATTCCAGGATGCCAGGATCATGACCTGAGCTGAAGGCAGACGCTTAACTGACTGAGCCACCCAGGCACCCCAGCTGTGCTCATTTCCTAGGAAGTTTCTAGCAGAGCGTTACCAGACAAGCCCACAGCTCAGTGAGAGCCCTTGGCCATCAGGTCATCTGGTTTAACCGACTCACATGCCCTGAAACTCCTCTAACAAGGGATAAATATGGCCAGGAAGGGCTGGGTCTCCAGGAAAAACAAATGCCACAGGATTTCTCCCTCACATAGTCCACGTATGTGAGCTACATCTCTCCTGACCTAGGAAGAATCCACTTCAGGAGAAGCGGCTGAGCGTGGCCCTTCCTTGCTGAGCTAGGAAGGAGGCAGAAGGCTCAGGGTCAGGCCTGTGGTGAGCTCCCAAGAGCAGCTGGTTAACTGGCAGATTGTAGCTGGAAATCGGGCTATCCTAACAAGGCTCACTTATTACCCCAAATCAACAGAGAACGCGGAACACCTTTTCAATTCCAAGTTCACTAACCCTGAAACTACTTCACCATCCTCTGCCTCTCTCTCTCTCTGCTTCCACCTGCCTTCAAGACTTGACTGGGGTCGATCCCCAGGCCTGTAGCATTCTCCCACTGCCCATCTCACAGTACAGATGTCGCACTCCGCCTCTTTGATGAATGCCTTCCTTGACTACCCTGGCCCAGATTCCACCGACACCTGCTTTCTCTAACAAACTGTGTCATGTGATGGGGACTTAAAGTGCCCTTTAATTATTTCAGGTAGCGGAATCGTCCTTGCTAAAAGGGAATATCAGTACCTGAAAAACCAAGCCCAGATTTTCTCATTCAGTCACTTAATCAACATGTACTGAAGATTTGTACCACTAAGTGCCACATTACTCTTCTCTTGTATTCTTAGTCTCTAGACCTGGGTTTTACAGAGTGCCCAGTCTATGCTTCTTGCACGGGACAGAATTTATTGCATGTAACTGGTGACCAGGAGAAGTGTATTTTGGCTTCAGGTCTAATGCGGCTGTCATGAAGTCCTGATGAGGACAGAGCCCCTGATGTCACCCCTTGCTGCTCGGTTCAGGACACTCAAGTCAATGGGCCCAGACACTCATGATCCTCTCCACACAGGAAGGTCTGCCTCCTTTGGAATTCTGCATCTGCCAGGAGATGATCACAAGACTAAAGGAGGGGCTCTTATTTCACTCGCAAAAACACCCACATTTTCAGATGAATTGATAAGAGCTGCAGTGACTCATGGACACAGGGACAAATCCTTTCTGATTCCTTCCATCTGGAGTTCCATGATGAAGATGCAGGGGAACAATCAGAAATAACAGAAGCCCTCGTTCACCTTACTTTCTCAGAGAGACCATCACAGTGGCCTAGAGACCTGTCCTGTGCCTCCCACTGACATCCCATCCCCACCACCCATACACACAACCAGACCTCTTTTTTTTTTTAACTGATAAGTCATAAGTTTCATGGGTCTTTCCATGCTTTAGCATAATGCGTTATAGGCAACCATCACCTTCAGACCCACATATCCCTAGTAGGGGTGTACTATGCAACTGCCCTTTTCAGTTGAAAAAACCTAAATGTAGTATCTCAAAAAAGATATCAACTGGGCATTTCTAATGTTACTTTAAAAAAAAAAAGGAAATTGGAATAATTACCGCATGTATGACTCTTACCCTCCACTGTTGGACTGAAAGTTGTTTTTCTTGCCATATAAGCATGCCTATAAGAAGTCCAAACAAGCTCTGGGTTATATAACATATTTCACATTTTTGGGGGCTATAATTAGAGTGATAAGATTATGGCAATGATCCTAGAACAGATTAAGGACATAATTGTGATGAAAGAGGGCTCTGGGTCAGTAAAAGTACAGATCTGAAACTGTTTTATTTAACATGATTTTGGCACAGGGAGCAGTAATAATCCCCTACTTACAGAATACCTTTCAAAGAATGTGTTTCTGAAGGCCCCACGAAGTCTTCCCATTTTGCATGTTTAATTTGGATGAAAAGTCACCTTGGGAGCTTAGAATGAAGCCATAAAACCAAGAGGGTCTCTCAGGAAACCACCACCACTTTCGAAGGGGGTGAAGAAGCAGGAGCCTCAGAGAGGTCAATACAGTTTCTGAAACTTGACCACGCTCTCCTTCTGTTAAAAATGCTCCCCGTAACACAGCTATGCCAGCACAGGACGTCTGAAAATCAAAATGTTGACTAGGGCAGTGCCTGTCTGTGGAGGAGTGTGCATGGTTGGGTTGGAGGAACCACGCAGGTTAACCGGGGAGAAGCAGGAGAGAGTCTCTGCAGCTGGGCTTCTGGGAGTGAACCCTGACCCCTTGCCTCTGGCATAGTCTAAGATGAACAGAAGACCCCCCATGGAGAAACAGTATCTCTCCCCCCATACCTCCCCCAAGGCTTATTTAATAGAATAGTGCTCAGGGCTCATGCCACTGGCTGGAATTAAATAGAAGGACCAAGAGGGGATATCTGAGCTTTGGCATGGGGGTGGGGTCTCTGGCCCTGGTACTCCAGAGGCAAAGGGAGAAGAACTAGAGGCTGGCATGGGAATCTCTTAAGTCCCACCGGCCATTCCACTCTGTGGCTAGACCTTATTTAAATTTGGAACAGAATCTCAGACTCTAATCTCCCCTGTTTACTTCTGTTTGTTTTCCTTTCTTACCAATGTTCCTTCTGAAAAAAAAACCAACTTATCTAGGCAGTAAACAATCAGAAAAAAGTGTTTTCTTTCCCTTAATAAGAATTTCTTATTAAGAATAAAAAATGTTTTCTTTCCCTTATTAAGAATTTTTTTAAAAGGGTAACCTTATTCTTTTGGGGCTAGGATGTTGTGGGGGAAAAGTGAACAGGAAGGAAGGGGGAACTCGTAGAAACAGAATGCGGGTCAGCCACCGAAGCTAGGTTCAATGAGCCAGAGGGTTCAATGAGGTCCACATGCTATAAAGACCCACAGGTATGGGTCTTTACTACACTGCTTTACTAGACCTTACTACGCTGCTCATTCACCAATTCTGACTTATCCGTTTCATATTAACCTAATACTTTCAGCTGGCTGATATTCGTGGTAGTCAGCTTTGAGAGCTTAGCTATAATTCACACGTTAAGAAATGAAATACGGGAGCGCCTGGGTGTCACAGTCAGTTAAGTGTCCCACTCTTGGTTTCGGCTCAGGTCGTGATCTCATGGTCATGAGATAGAGCCCTGGGTCAGGCTCCCCTACCTCTGCCAGCCCCTTATGCTTGTGCTTGCTCACACATGTTCTCATTCTCTCTCTCTCTAATAAATAAATAAGTCTTAAAAAAATAAGACACAAAAATAAAAGTGAGATTCTTAAAGATGAGGCTGCTCACCAAGTTATATTGCAACCTGTGACATAGAAGTCACACATTTTGAGAACTCAAAGTCAATCACAGAAAAGCTTATGTGATGTAGTTAGGTAATTATTTGTTAGTTTAAGTCCCCAGGCATAACTACTGGGACCTATATGACAACTGCTTGAGACGGAGTCCTTAACTATGACGGTGAAGACCTGAGGAACGCAGCCCTGTGTTTGAAACAAATACCTCGTCTCACTTACTCATGAACAGAAACGATTTTCAGAAAGTCAGGATGTGACAGTTACACTGTATGATTTATTTTGAATACTGGAAATATAAACAGTACCCTAATTAGCTTGCAGACTTCTCATTCCTGGTACATATGGCGTGTTCGCTGTGACCTAGATATAGGGCGAAGTCTGAACTACACTGAAAATGGAGATTAGTCAGTTTGCAAGCATCCAGGAAGTCAGCAATTTTCAGAGCGCAAGGGTTACAATTAAGGGAAAGCGTTGCCTGCCCCAGTTGTCACCAGTCCTTCTTGTGAATTCTTTGCCATTAACCCATCTCTTTCATTGATTTTTACCCATCTCTTTCTAGGGTTCACTCTAGAATTCTCAACTTGAGCTTGGAAGACTTGGAGGCAGATTCTCTCATTTCCCCAAGATTGTTACCAATTTATAGCTTAAAAAGAAAAAAGAAAAAAAAAAAAACGGCCTCCAGGGATGGGACTCTTGTCGTTCTGCAAAGTGTCCCTTGTAAGTCTTCAGTCCGCTGTTGTCAGCCCCTCTCTGGAGCCCTCCAGGCCCCACCCACAGGGATTTAGTCTTGAGCAGACTAAGGTGAGGGTGGGGTGGGGGGTTTGTTTTTAAAGCAGGCCACATGATTCTAGCGCAAAGACAGGGCGCAGGGCACTGTTGCCAGGTGTCCACGGCACACAGTCATCTGTCCTTCTGAAACGCATCAGCTTGCTGCTCACCCTTCACAATTCCTGCTTCCTGTGGGCTCTTCTTTCATCTGGAAACCTCTCCCGGGGATGTCCCCAGCTCTCCACTTCTCCCAGTGACCACCCTTGTCATCCTCTGAGGTCCCCTTCATTTAAGACTCTCTGGGCACCCACTGGGAGCCAGACACTGTGTCGACTCAGAGAACATAAAAAGATAAACAAGACACAGGACTAGCCTTTGGGGAGCTTTCCGCCATGGATGAGAAGTCAAATTTTCTGAGATAACCAGTGCCAATCAAATGTCCCACGCTCAGGAGGAAAACATGGCAGTTCTAGAAACACCGCAGGCCCGTAAGTACTGTGGCCCCAAAACACAACCATGATCAATCCAGGTAGAGGGCGAAAAAATCTAGAATGCCACAGAGACTGATAAAGAACCCAATGAGGATAGATGGTGGTGAGACCCCAAATACCCTCGTCCTAGCTCAGTGGCCAACATGAGCCACAGGAAACTAGCAAGCAGAGACTCAGGTCTAAGAGGGCCTCATCTCGAAAATGTCGATATTGTCATCCTTAACTATTTCCTGAATAAACAATAAATAAGAGCGATGATACCTTGAAGACTATTAGCTAGAACAGGCTTCCCGAAGACAAAGGCCAAGTTGATCCAAAGATCCAATTTAGACCCCGGGAGTGGAATTGTTTTTACCTTTTGCTTTTTAAGTTTGTTCTGTTTTGTTTTGTTTGTTTGCAATAAGCTCTATGCTCATCATGGGGCATGAACTCACCCCGAGATAAAGAGTTCAGTGCTCTGTGAACTGAGCCAGACAGCTGCCTGTTTTCTTTCTCTTTCTTCCTTTTTTATTTTTTGCTTTTTCATAACATACCCCATAATGAAGCCAGAAAAACATGGTGGGTATCGATCCAAGGGACAGCCTAGGTGGAGGTCTACATGGCAGTGATCGTTTGGAACATCAATATGGGGACCTGAAGCTCTGATGAGTCAAACGCAACAGAAGAAATGGGGTGGCAGATGCTTCAACTGGTAACCAAGCTCCACGGCTCTACTACTCTCATAGGAGATAAGTGGGAGAGGCACAGAGAGACCCTGGAGGAGGTGGGAGAGCTAGAAGTGGTAAGCTTGAAGAGAACAGTTGTAAAAAATCATAGCAGAGTATCATGGCTAACTTCATAATTCTAGCCACTCATTTAATCCTCAAAATTAGCCTTATTCATTACTGTTATTTTCATTTTGCAGATGAATCAGAAACTGAAGCCCAAGGAAGTTAAGTAGGTTGACCAAAATCACAAAGCCAGTCAAGAGAGAGGCGGGATGTAAGGCAGGGTCATGATCTTACCCTCACTCGAAACTGCATTCTAACAGTAGAACATGGCGCCCAAGGAAGAGGATAGCATGCACCTGAAGATCATTTTTTTTTAAAGATTTTATTTATTTATTTGACAGAGATCACAAGTAGGCAGAGAGGCACACAGGGGCTGAGCAGAGAGCCTGATGCTGGGCTCCATCCCAGGACCCTGAGATCATGACCTGAGCTGAAGGCAGAGGCTTAACCCACTGAGCCACCCAGGCGCCCCTGAAGATCATTTTTGAATATGCACTCAAAGCTGGGAACTGTGCTAGCACTTCAAACGTCAATGAGTAAGATCTGGTTCCCAACTTGAAGATATTCATAGCTGCTACAGTGAAAAGCACAAAAATTCAAAGTAATTCAGCATTTAAAAAAAATCAAAATAAATATTATATTTCTCATTTCACTGTTTGCAGAGTTGGTAGAGTGGCTCTGTATCATTATGAAGTATGGCTAAGGCTGGAAGGTTGATGTAATGGAACAAGAACATTACTCACAAGGAAATATCTGGAAAAAGTATGTTTGTATGTGAGAGTGTAGGTATTAGGGAGGGAGGTTGTTAACCACCATGCCCTCATTTCATCTTTTTAGACACTTCCACCCTTATCATCAAGGAAAGTGGCAAGTATTGGGGAACATCAGGGGAGGCAGGAGCATCTGTGGGTCAAAGCATTTTTTGAGCTTCTTCTGAAGTCAGTTCATTTTAAGTTGACACATTACTTGGGAGCTAACAGGAGTCTGAACTTTTGCCCGGCAAGACATCCTGCCCACTGGTAAGTAAACATGTGGTAGGGACAAACAGTTTTCATACAACTCTTCCTTGTATGATGATAAGATCTGGGAAAGCTCCCCCCAACCCCCAGTTTAGATTTCTTTATTCAAATCTCACACTCAGAAATTCCCCACCCCACTTTGCCAAGACCCGACATTCACTCCCTTGTCTGGGAACTTCAATAATTTGGCATTTGCTGCCAGCAGGCTTTTTCTTGAAAAGAATTTTAAATGCTATGTAGCCTCTTGGATTTTTTTTCCCCTCAAATTATACCAAGAGTATAATTGGCTTATAAAGAAGATAAATATAGAGGAAGGGCCTCCAGCTCGTCAGTACCACACCCAGCTGCTGCCCTCGAGTCCCCAGCTGACACTAGAAGGAAACTGGCATTATGCGCTGGGCATGGTCACAGACATCTGCCCATCCAAATACTGAAAGAGCTCTGGCACATGGTCACTATCACCCTATCCCCACCGCCCCCCCCCCCAGCTTTACTGGGTGATAACTGACACCTAACACTGTGTATGTAGAAGGGGCACAATCCATTGATTTGACCCACAAGATGATCACAAGTGTTGGCGGACATCTGCTCAGTGTTTTTCTTTTTTAAAGAGGAGAAAAATGAAGATTTGAAGCGTCTCAAGAATTTGTCCAAAGCCAACCAGTGCTGAAAACAGAGACGTCTGGCATTGACGTCCACGGTCATTTCCTCTTTGCTGGAGTGAGACTGCCATGTTGAAGACTTTCCCTCCCACCCCCAAAGGCTTCTTAATCCTGCCTGTAATCGGATCATCACTGAGACCAGTTTCTGTAGGTTGAAGGAACAATAGCCCCACCACGTCCCTCCCACAGAAGTTAAGGTTTGGAAGTTGTGGCTGTTTCCTTGAAAAGTAGTGTTACGAGGCTGAATAATGGCGTGGGTATTTTTCTCCCTCTTTTGAAAAGTGGCAAAGTAAAACAATACACGGCTATAGTGTTACCAACCTAAGGTTGTCAGCATTAGCCTGGGGGGAGCTTTCGACTCCTCCTGAGTATTTTATGTAATAATGCATCTCTAAGCCAAATGCCATTGGTGGGTAAGCCCTCTTGGCTATGTCGTCTGGCAACAGCACCTCCCTGCTTTTCTCACACGTGGCTAATTGCTGATGGAAGGAAAGAGGTGAGCTGGTTGGTCTCAGGGCTGCTGGCCCATAAGCCTGCCTTGGAGCTGGAGGTCCTTATCTTTACTGCTCACATGCCTTTTTTGTCCAGAAAGTGAGCAGCACTTTTCATAAGAATAGCTGCCCACCCCCTTCCTGTGGGATTCCAGTGGTTCCAGAAAGCCAAAAAGAGCATTCCTGCAGACCTCAGAGATTTATGTCTGGGGAGGGCGTCTGTGGCTAGGAGGGGACCCGGTCTGTGCCCCTGGCAGCGTGATAGTCATCACTGGAAGGGAGAGAGGAAAGTCTGAGTCAGCAATGGCAGGGTTGAACCCAAGGCAGGGATGGTGAAGCTCTGGGCAGCCGGAATCTCCATTGGCCTGGGCCAAGCTGCCGGTTTGGGGGAACAGAATGTGGGACAGCCAGGCTTCCATGGACTTTTACAATGTTCTCATCTGCCATCTAGGCCCTCTAAACACAGCCTCCACTTCGGGGTTCAGCTTTATCATCTGCTAGCTTCCTTTGTGTTTCTCTGCCAGGAACATCCTCAGGGTTCCCCCCTCCCTGACCCCGGCTTCACTGTCCTTCCTCTTGTCAGCTTAAGCCCTGCCTGTTGTGGGAGGCCTTCCTTGACCACTCTCTGCCCAAAGAGGATGCGCTCTCCTCTGAGTGTTTTAAAGCTGTCTGTGTCCCTCTGTATGTACTTACCACATCCTGCTTTGCCCAGTCACCTGAATTTTTATGTGATTATGTTTTTTCTTTTCTGCGGTGGCAGGTGAGTGCCTGCTCTCCCTGACTCCAGCTCCTCTGACCCTTTTTTCGGCTCACTCTGTTCCAGCCATGCCGGCCTTCTCACTGTTCCTCAGAAATGCTGGGCATACTCTTGCCCCAGGGCCTTTGCATCAGCTGTTCCTTCTGTCTGGAACCCTAGGTAAATGGCTCACTTTTCCCCCTTCCTTAATGGTTCTGCTCTGTCGTGGTAATTTATCAGACAAGCTTCTGTGACTACCCCAGATTGCAACAAACAAATAAATACCCTTTCCCAGAACTCCACTTCTACCTTCCCTTGCTTTGTTGATCTCATTTCTTTCATCATGGATTTTTAAATCTTGTTTATTGCCCTTCTTCCTCCACTTGAATGTAAGCTCCATGAGGGTAGGGAGTCCCTGCTGTTTTGTTCACTGCTGGATCTGCAACACTAAGGATAGTGCCTTATATGTAGTAGACACATGTTAAATGGGTCTTGAATGAATGAATATCTCTATATTATTATAGATCCTTTGCTTAGCCAGTGCTAGGCCGTATATATGTATGTGTTTGAGAAACACATGCATGGTACATATATGGTAAATGCTCAATAGATATTTGCTATAAATAACAATGTTATTCTGTTTCTGGGCTCAGACCCCTATTGGTCTATTCATTTTTCAGGCTCCTTCCCCAAGGCTAGGAGGGTTCCCCTGGTCTCAAGAGGGGAGGTGTGAGGTAAGATAGAATAGGCAGGGGCCAAGGGTCACAGAGTATCCTACTATCACACTATGACCAACATTACAACATTACAACCTTCCGGCCGGGTTGGACCCACACTCCCAAGTGAAGAGTTGCTCATTTGACATCTGGTTCAAGTGTGAGTTCCTGGCTGGTAGCCCTGAGGAATCAAGGGTAAATTTTTCACTGAGCTTCCAGCTCAGCTTCGGTTCTGATGTTTCCACAGAAGGACCAAATATATCCCGAAGTCTGGTCGCCTGAGCCATGAACAGGCCTGCTGGTGTGGCGGGGGGAATGGGTGGGCGATGGGAGCTGTGAACATTCTCTGCATATAAGCCCCGAGATCAGGGGTTATCCTGATTTTGTTGAGCTGGCGTAAAGGAGACCCCGTCCAAGGCAAGAGACGAGTAAGACCTTCAGCTCCAGGACAGCTCACATGATCACGAGCTGCTTCTGGGAGTGGACTTTGTGGGTAAGATCCAGATACGTGGCCCCCTTCCAAGGACCAACATAGTAGGGTTATCATGTGGTCAGCACGTGACCACAGAGCAAGTAGGGCCCAGAGTTGCAGATCTCAGAACACGCCATCAATAATGAGCCAAGCTCCTGATTAACGGTCGCACCAGGTACCTGGCACGACACTAGAATAATTTTCCCGACCACTCTCCAATGAAGGTCAGATTGGCTCACTTGCCGAAGGACCCACTGTGGTTACACAGTAGAGCCGGGCTGGGGTCCCCAATCCAGGAGGCTAGGCTGCTTCTCACAGCCCATCACCTCAAAGTGCCCCCAAAGCCATAGGGGTGAGGATGGCAGAGCCTGAGCTCTTGTGGAACCCCTCCAGGTGTGGAAGGGAGATCGGTGCAAAGGAAGCAGCAAGTCTGTACTTTCATGACTTGGAAGATTGGTGGCCAGAAATCTACAACGTTTCGAGTTTGGAGGGCAGACACTCTGACCAAGGAAGAACATGATACCAAGTATGCAAGCACAGGCACCCAGCAGCCTCTCCAGCTTCAGAGAGCGATGGAGGCAGCCCAATAACCGCCATCACTTACAGTTCATGCTACTTTCTAAACCCACCCAACATCCCCAAGGACCAGCAGATCATCCAAAGGGACCAAAGCCAAGGACCAGCAGAAGTCCCAACTTCCTAACTCCTTCAAGACATCCGCATTCCTTCTTTTCCCAAATTCCTTTATCATTTACCGTCTGGCATACACAGCTTAACTCATTACTGGCATATGTGTCTCTACTCATCTTGTATGTTTCAGCCTGGTTTCCCAGACATGGTTTGTACTTTTTGATTCTCCACAGCAAAGAACACAAAGGCATGCACACAAAACGATTCCAAGCTTGGCTGCAAATTATACCAAGATTGTCTCTTTGCCCAAGAAGGAGTTCTGAACTGGACTCCCCTGAATCAAGTCCATTCCTCTCCAAGGACAGCCATTACCTTTGGAAGAGTTACTTCATTTTTCTGTGCCTCAGCTTCTTCATTTATAAAATAGAAATGATACTAGCATTTCCTCATGAAATTGTTATGAGAATTAAATAAAATGCGTAAAAACACTTAGTGTTAGTACCTAACAACAGTGAAAGCTCAGCATTACTTGCTTTCATGACTGGTAGATAGTCTCTGAAGATGGCCCCATTCGTTCTCCCTTTCCTTGATGCGTGGCTCCTCCCATGGACAGTGAAGTTTGTCACCCTGCCCTTGAACCTGGGCTGGCCTGTGGCTTGCTCTGGGCAACAGAATACACAGAAGTAACCCCAGAACTATGACAGTTCTGGACCCAATTGTAAGAGATCTGGAAGTTTCTGTTTTTGTGCTCTCTGGGGGCAGGCAGCTGCCATGTTGGAAAGAAGCTTGGGCTTGGTCACCAAAGGATGAGACCCCATGTGAAGGCTATAAGATGGAGGAGTGAAGGCTCCTGGCAATTTCCAGCCACACCCAGCTACTAAATGTAGCCAAGTGACATGTGGAGCAAAAAAGCCATCCAACCAAATCATCTGCATTCCTGACCCAAGAATAAGGAGAAACAATTTACTGTTGTTTTAAGCCACCGAGTTTTGAGGTGGTTTGTTGCATAGCCATAATAACTGAAACAATCAACATTACTATTGTAATTCTTGTCATCAGGTAGATGAAACTCACTTAGTTAAGTACGAATTGAAAGGGTACTAAATGCAAGACAGGTATTTTTACCTCACAGCCAAAGTACATAAAAAGGACAAAAAATAGTACGATCGAGTGCTTTCCCTTTCAAGTTTTCAATCTAGTTTGGTGAGAAATACCGTCACAGACATAGCTATCATACACATTAGGACAGGGTGCATAGTGCCCAGAGTGACCACGTCTCAGGAGGAAGGAAGGAAGGGGAGGAAGAAGGGAAGGAGAATAGCCTTGTCGGGGGGGGGGGGGGGGGGGGAGCGGGGGATGGTATGGGTCATTTGTAGAAAGAGAGAGATTTTAGATGGATCTCAAAGGGCAATGGGAGAGGATATTTTCCCCCCCAAAGCAGAGCCCTGAAATGACCCCAAGAGCCTTGGTCCTCACATGCAAACTGGCCTCTGGGGAGAATTAAATAAAGAATTTTAAAAAATGGAAGAATCTCAGCTGGGGGTCTGAGGGCCCACACATGCAAGGGACTCAATCCCACCCCGTATCACTGAGAGGATTTCAAGAACACCCCATCTGTCTTCTCATCCATTGAAGGAGGTGACACTCCCCTAAACTGTATCAAAAGATCAAGTAGAAGCAAGAGCTTTGAAAATCTGGAACATACTTTACATGCAATGTCAGGTATCAATACTGAGGCCTGAACTCTCAGAGGCCACAGTCGATGGGGCCCCACAACATCCTTTAGGTCAGAGCACAGCTCTGACAGCCCAGAGTGTTATTCAGCATCCATAGTGTGGTCTGGGCCAAGTGCTGATGGTGGGCGGGACCCCTGCCTGAACTTGGCACCCAACCCAGGTTCACGGACACCAGATTTCCAGGAGCCTCAGCCATTGCCCACTGAGCCCATGACTTGCACAAAACTGAAATGTGTGCTTTCACGCTGGTGAAGTATCCAGGTCCAGGCGGCCTTCACAGTGGTGGCCCCTCCTCAGAAATGCCCTCTTTCCTCTCGGAGTCCCCCGTGCAGATGCTGCCGACCTCTGAGCTCAGCTGGAGTCCCACCAACCCTGCCCAGCAGGCCCCAACTCTCCAGCCCTCTTGGAGGCCCTGTGGCAGTCCAGCATCTGAGTCTGACCTATCCTAGCCTGCCCACTCCTTCTCTTCCATGCACCTCTCAAGAGTAAGGCTCATGGCATGTGAATCTCTTCAAAATCCCAGCAGGGCCTGGGACAGTGTCTACGGCAGTCACTTGCTGACTGACTTTAAGGCCAGCCCTCCTCAGCAGTAGGTGGCTGTGGCACTGTAGTGCTGTTTCTTTCTTTCTTTTTTTTTTAAGATTTTATTTATTTGTTAGAGAGAGAAAGCACAGGCAGACAGAAGCAGAGGGAGAAGCAGGCTCCCTGCTGAGCAAGGAGCCCGATGTGGGACTCGATCCCAAGACACTGGGATCATGACCTGAGCCAAAGGCAGCCGCTTAACCAACTGAGCCACCCAGGCGTCCCTGTAGTGCTGTTTCTCTAAGTGTTATCAGAGACCACACTGCATTAAAAAAAAAAAAAAAGTGAATCCCTAGCCCTACTCAGTCTAAATCCCCAAGGACAGACCTATAATTTATCATTTAACAAGCTCCCTGGGAGATGCAATTCACGCCGGTATTCAAGGACCCTGACATAAGGGAGGGACACTAACCAGTGGTAAGGTCTGGGTCCCAGGGCTCTGCCCTGGAGACCAAATGGGTCTCCCACCATGACACCTAGTGAAAAAGAGGACGAGGAGTGGCTCCCTGAATCTTCTCTTGCCCCCCCCACCAAATGTTGATGTGCTAGAAAGACGCCATTCCCACCGACAAAGGTGACTAAGTCCATCTTGAATGTTCAATTCACCTTTTCTCCTATCTAACCCCTCCCAGAAATGAGCAATGTTTGTAAATACTACACATGGATTTCTTGCCATTGCTTCATGAGTGGGGGCCACCCGATCCACGTTTCGACACCGTTCCCGCTATTCCCAGAGGAGAATGGGCCTTTCTCCTCCAGCTGGATGGCTCCAGGGCTATAAATGAAACCTTGACCTTTAGAAGCAGTGCTGAGGATAGATACTTCATTTTCCATACTTTCCTGTTTCCAGTACATGATGAATTCCTGGCGGAGTTCCTTTCTCACAGCTGAAAACACTGGCAGGTTGCAGACTTGGAAGTCTCCGCCGGAAAACATGAAATTGCATTAATATCCCCAAAAGCACACACCATGGAAGAGAAATTCTACCCAAGACTAATTAGAGTTGCTCCTAATGAGGAAATTACAGAGAGGATTAAGACACTTCATCCCTTTCTCTTGGCCTATCAGGAGCTTCTAGGGTTACAGGGCTTTCTATAAATCACTGCCTGTGTAGCCAGTCTGACTCCGGCATCAACACCCCATCACTGCCTGGGTATTTTCCAAGCCCAGCCCATAAAAACTCCCAAGTCCTCCTGGAACTTTCTGGGATAACTGGGATGCAAGAAAAATGCATAGTAACCTTGAACGAATCCTACCACTGGAGGTCAGCTGAGAGGAAGTTTCCAGAAGGCTGGGCTTGACCATAATGAGGGCCAGTCTCGCCAGCAAACTCACGTCCATTCTAAGAGCGGAGGGGTAGTCAGAAGCCAGGTGCTTCTGCAGAAGCCAGGGTTCATTCTGCAGGCAAAGGCTGTGCTTTCTCCCCAGTGCCCCCAAGATGCACGTTGCCAGGAGGCGGGCCCCGAGTGATTATGGAAACATCTCCATTGCAGCCCCAGCTTTTGGTGAATGATGAACCCCAGAGAAGACCTCTGGGCCAGTTTCCTTATCTCCCCAAGGAAAATAGCCACCGCCCTGCCTAGCTCAGGGGTTCGGCGAAGGTAAATGGAGGAGATGTAGCCAATAGAGGACTATGCAAAGCCACTGAGGAGCCGCCTGCCTCCATGCACCTGCAGGCACCGCGTAAAAGGTGGGACGTGGCACCGCTCAGTTCTCACAGCAGCCCTTTGAGGGGAGCACCGTTTCCTCCGCTTTGCAGGGGAGGAAGCCAAGGCTCGTGGCTTTGCTAGAAGTTAAAGTAAACGTCAGACAAAATGATAGGTCTCTGAAAACCAAATGCCTGTGCAAAATGAGGGCCCCTCTGCGTAAGGAGCTGGCAGATGGGCTTGTCTTGGGGCGGGGGGCAAAAGTAAAGTTTGGGTTCTCTGCCGTGTTAGGTGCCATCAGTCTGTAGGGGCTGTGGAGGCTGGGACACTGTGTTCAGGAGTCCACAGCCGTGTGCTGAAAGCGGGAGGAGGTGGCTGCCTGTCAGTGGTAGGTCAATGTGCTGATTTTAATTCCCGCCATCCTTGCTGGGTACAATCACACCACCTGCACCGCAGGAAGCATTTACTGAGCACTTCCTCTGGCTTTTCCTAAATACACACACATGTACACACACACACACAAGAAAAGCAGGAAGGGATGGAAAAGTGTGTTGGCCTTTGGATGCTTAGAGTTGGTTTGGGAAGAGAAGACACTTGTGCACACTTATCTAACAGCTAGTCACACAGTATGTGCTGGGTGGCTAGAGATGAGTAATTAATGCTAATGATTCCAGAAAAATCAGAGGGCTCACAGAAGGGGCCAAGGCAAAGGTAGCAGGCAGAAAGGCAGGAATTAGCATGGCAGTACCCAGAACTTTGGCAGGGAGATGGACAAGGGCAGGCTGCGATCTGCGAAGGACACTGTACTGTGTGGGCCAGAGGCAGAAGAGCATGGCAAAGTGGGCGAGCTCCTCTGGTCTATTTGTCAAACTCCTTCCGTGAGTGATTCCTTTCAAGTTAAAATCAAAATGCTCATCGCATTAGAATCTGTCGCTCCCGTTACTACCCAAACTAGCATTTAGGGAAGCCTAAATGCAACTGACATGCAGATTATTCCCTCATTCACCAGAAGGCAGCTCAAACACAGGATGCCCTACAGGTAACAAATGACTGAATGAGGGCAAGATACACACCCCAGAGAGGCTCCTATCTATCAGAAAGGGAAACACAAAATGAAAACTATTCTCAAGGAGAAGAAATGGATTTCACGGATGACAAAGAGGGCAAGGAGTCTAGAGTCTGTGGGACAGGAAGACACGGACTGTCTCGCATCATGCCGGAGTAAGAGGAAGTGGGAAGCAGGTATGGTCATTTCAGGGGACAACTCCTTTTTGCTGGGGTACAGTTAGAGTCTGCTGCTAAAAAGGGTCATCCTAACAGTTACCCTTGGAGACACCGATTTCAATGATCCTAAAGGTAGCAGGGACTCGACATCTTGTCACATCCCCCAGTCACCTCCGGAAGATGCCACTGCTTTTCAGGAGGAACACTGATGGGAGAGAAGTTCCAGGTTTCGTGCACACCTGGAAGAGCCCACGGGGCATTCTGACAATTGTGTCTTCTAGTCCCCCTCCTCCTACCCCCACTGTTCAATACCACTGTCCCTTAGGGGCTCCGGGATGACAGGAAATGCTGAAGTCTGACTAGACAACGAGAAAGGCCCTCCGAAGAGTCCTCGTGGGGGTGTGTAAAGGACATGGACACTATCCCTCCACAGGAGATTTATGGCTGAGGGACTGGTAAGAAAATGAGGATGTTTTTTGGCAAGTCTGCTGTGTTTGAGTGCATCCTCACCCTCTCCAAGTATATGGGGGCTGCCTAGAATATGGTCTACATTCTTAGACCGAAGACAGAAGTTAACCTGCCCATCTCCCCCTCCCCCCACCACAAGGATACAAGGACCACAGAGAGCAGTCAGCTTGGTCACCTCCCTAAACCACCCAGAGGTTTTGCAAATGACAACTTTTCACCAGTCCCTGATGAGAAGGTGCTTAACTTTCCAATGAATTTACAGAATCTCCCAGCCATGCTTTGTGGAGGGACTTGCCTCCTGACATGACAGCCAGGGCACTGAGATGAATGCCCGGTGTGGGAAACATTGGCTCAAATATGTGGCTTGGGAAGGGGGTCATTCTTCACAAAGCCTTCTGTGACAAGGACCCCAGCAAATCCCCCTAAACATCGTTTCCCTCGCTTATATTTAAAAAAGAGAGAGGGAGCCGAGGGAGCCTGAGGACTCTGATATTTTCTTGCAGTTTCCTTTTTTCTAACACTCTCTACAGAGTGATGTAGTTGTTTACTTTGAGGCCGAGTCAGCCAGCATTGTAGAAAAAGCTTTCCCACAAAAAACCCATAATAAGAAAAACTCCTTTCCATAATGTTCGAGCAATTAGCAATACATGAACAGGCTTGCCCATGCCCTCGCTCCAGGATCTGCTCTTTCCTCCTGTCACAGCAGTCTCTCACCATGGGATTAGGTGGGGAATGGGGAGGGCTCTTATTCCTCCCTGGAGTGGCAGGGTGGAGGCCTCGGGCAGAGGGGTGAAGGAAGGGGGGGGGGGGATGAATAAACAAGATCCTCAAAGTCCCATCTCCAACCCACTTCTGTGGCTCCCTCTGCTGTCCAACCCTGTGTCAAGTGATATTCTGAACCTCAGTATGCTTATCTGTAGAATGGGGAAATAGGAAAGCTGTCAGAGGTGTGGTGAGAGTAAATCACACCTATAAAGTTAGCATATGACCTGAAGCTGCACGGTGGAGTGGTAAGCACAAAGACAAAGGAGTGGGGAACTGCCTGGGTTCGAATCCCAGTTCTACCACTTAAGGATTGTGTACTATTGGGGAAAGGTCTTTCTGTATCTCGGGACACCTATGTCATACGTCCTCTGCAAGCATCATCAATCGGTATATGTAAAGAGCTTTAAAAATGATGGGTATCTAGTAAGTACTATCCAAATGCCAGCTGCTATTATTTTAGAAAACATTCTAGAAAACAATTATTCAGAAAACATTCTGTAAATGTTCACTGCTGGTGATGGAGGGAAGCTACACGAAAACTGGTGGTAGGCACAAGAAAGTGTGACAGAGGAAGGGGCATGTCCTCCACAGATGTGTCAGAATCTAGAAAGAACGTGCATATACAGCACCCAAAGAGAGTTAATGTTATCACAAAACTTTGTGGATGGAAAATGGAAAGAGGTCTCTGGTTTTCATAATATAAAGTGCCAAATGAAATGTTTGACCACATCTTCTCAGCTATAAAACATGGCTTAAAAAAATGCTGGGAAACACCAATGTTGTGGAAACTAGGAGAGATTTCTCCCCTAATCAGAGCTGTGTGCTGAAAGGGTTCACAATTTGCTCAGCTAGGCTACCCCTTAAGAATTCTCGGACTGTGCGTCCCCAGGCTGGGCTAAAGGCAGGCCAGCATTCCACCTGGGATAACCCTGAGCTTTCAGCCCCATCTTGGCCTTGGTCTTGGGAAGGAGACAGGGACTCTGCTTTATCCTTCTAGCTAAGCCGACCATGTGACCAGCTGCCACACTTCCTGTCCTTGAGACATACCTCCCTGCCGAAGACAACAGGAAAATCAAGACTATGGTGGCAAAATGATGATAGGCAGACATTGTCCTCCAGCTCAGTTCTTACTACAGGGAGAATATTTCTCAGGGGAGGGGGGATATGACCGCTTGAAATGTTAACATTTATGGTAGTTTGGATACTGTCATAATCTTGTTCTACCCTTCCCCCCCTTTAATTATAAAATATACCTACGGAAGGATATATAAAGTAGAGGCATTTTAAAGAATAACCAAATAAAACAAACCCTCTTTGAGCCATGACGCATCCTGACAAAGAGAAAATATTTGCTGGTCCTCAGCAGCCCCTTTAAACCTCTCTGGCAGCAGCCCTCCCTTCCCTCCCCTCCCTAGGGGTAAGGGTAACCACTGCTTTGTTTTTCTTTATAGTTTTATCACTGTGTGTGTCTCTCTGAAGAATATATTCCTTGTTGTTGTTGTTTCTGTTTGGGGACTTTCTATAAATGCAGCATGCATGCAGCATGTGTCTTTCGGGGACCTGAATCTTCTGTCTGCATGTCCTCCTCTTTTAATCACCAGCTCTTATAGCTTGGGTTTCCATTCTTTTTTTTTTTTTCTTTAAGATTTTTATTCATTTATTTGACAGAGAGAGATACAGAGAGAGGGGGAACATAAGCGTAGGGGGGCGGTGACAGAGGAGAAACAGACTTCCTGCTGAGCAGGGAGCCCGATGTGGGCCTCGATCCCAGGACCCTGGGAACATGACCTGAGCCAAAGGCAGCTACTTATCGACTGAGCCACCCAGGCACCCTCAGGTCTCCACTCTTAAGGGGGACTCATTCTGTCTTGTAAAAGCACCCTTATAAAGCATCCCTTGGATATTCTCCCTATGATACCAATGACACAGCAACTAAACCCATTCATTCTACTCCCATTCCCTTGCATGCAATCCGTCTGCCATACTCATGAAGCTATGGCCAATTCTTCACCTTTCCAATTCAAATGTAATTTCCTTACAGCAAAATCCCATTTCTTGGTAGATTCAAAGATCAAAGAAATGTATTTGGACCTTCCAAATGATACCCTCTTCCAAATGGAGGCTTCCCCCTGCCAAGTACCAAATTCTTAATATTTTTGCACATTCTGTGTTTCTTCCTGGTTTTGCCCAACGGTTCACACTCCTGTTCTTGCCCTTACTTACACTGATGAAGTCTAAATGTCCCTTGGAATAGGGAATAGGAACTTATGTTCCTATAGGACATAATGGAATATAATGGAATAGGACTTTAAGTTTCATGTCTTTCCTTAACCTTTGAACAATTTCTGTAGGTGTTCTCAAAGTCCTCTATTTTTTTCCTCCCGCAAAAATGCCCATTTGGATTGAATGGGCTTTTTCTCTCATCATCCCGCAAACTGTTTACATCATTTTCTACAGAGCAGGAAGGAGCATTAGAATGTCTGAATTTTGGGGCGCCTGGGTGGCACAGTGGGTTAAAGCCGCTGCGTTTGGCTCAGGTCATGATCCCAGGGTCATGGGATCGAGACCCGCATCGGGCTCTCTGCTCTGCGGACAGCCTGCTTTCTCCTCTGTCTCTCTCTGCCTCTCTGCCTACTTGTGATCTCTGTCTATCAAATGAATAAATAAAATCTTTAAAAAAAAAAAAAGAATGTCTGAATTTTGTACTAAACTTAGTGTCTTTGGGATTCAGGAATTAACCAGGAGCTCAAAGAGGTGAAGAGAATTCATCCTTTTGGGGATACAGATGCATAGGAATCACACAACTTTTGAGAGACAAGCATGTATGTATCATTTTTTAAGTTTTGAGAAGGACCCAGTTTGTTCCTGCCTGCGGCACACACAAGACACCGCCTTCCTGTATTGACCTGGTGCCAGCATGCTGGGCTCTCTCCAGTTCCCAAGACCACAGGCTCCTCTCCCCTCCCATTAATGTGGTTTAAACCCGCAGAGATCAACCCTGGGGGGCAGGGGGAGGGGAGGGCAACTGGATGGGAGGACCTGAATGACATAAACATCCAGATTGGTCTTCAGACGAAGATCGTTCCTTGTCACGGAATGACATGACCACACGGAGCCAATCCCGTTGACGTAGACAGGCTCTCACCACCACACTCCTAATGGAAACGGGACCCCAGGCTCTTCCTCATGTGACAAAGTCCTTCACATGTGAGAGGGCTGACCCTCCCATGTGCAGGAACATGCCTGCTGTCCGACCCCACTCATGCCTCTTCTTTCTCTGACTTTCTAAGATAATTTCTACAGCATTCATTTTTGCACAGACTTCATTTTCTGGTTCACCTGTGCTAGCCTTACCTTCTAGGCAGACTAGAAAGTCTTTGGACAAGGACTGCATTTTTTTTCCCCCTATCACTAGTATACCTGCTACTAAGCTGAAGACATACCAGGTATTGAAGAGGTACTGGCTGCCTACCATTATCCTATAGCAGGACACTACCCCTCTGGCTGATGGCACGTGTTCTGTGTGTCTGATCCTCCCTGGAACTAACTGCTGATGGTTTTAATGACTCCACACGTCAGCCCCTCCATCTGGAAAATCCAAATGGATCCCGTCAACCCAAGATGTTTGCTAGTGAATCACCTGGTAAACATTTGATAAAGGGAGTTTGCTTTTGTAAGGTGAACAATCACACCTAAATATATAACAATCACACCTAGAAAAAACAAATACATACATATGTATATATACACACACACATATATATGTATATATATATTATTTATTTATTTTTAAGGGTCAGATTTTATTTTCATTTTATTTTATTTTTATTTTCAAGTTTTCTTTTAGTGGCCCGCTTATACTTGGTGTGGCTCATTTCCAATTTATGTACATCAAGAAAGACTTCTTGTATCTCTAATAAATTCCCCCAAAGGAAAAAAGTTGGAGTGAATTAAACTAGGAATTATTGCCACACTAACAGCAACCTGCTTTCATTTGGTTGTGTTTGTATGTTTCTCGCGCTCACTTTGGTGAATCTAGGAATCTTTCGTAAGTTAGGACTTGACAAAAGGGGTTGGATTTAACCTACGATCTGAAAACTAAAAACAGAATGGGTGTGGGTTGGATAAATAGTGGAAGCAACACTATGTACAAAGGCATCATTTTCCCCAGCCACTCTCCTTCTCAGATTCTTACCATATTGCGCCCTCCGTGCTCCTTCTGGAGGATCAGGGAAGGCCTCAGACCCCATTACCACTCATGTAACTATCAGTCATCGAGGCCCAAATCAAGGCTTAGAGTGATCTAAGTCCACATCTCTCATCAAGGCAGCTCCGCTCTGAGAGCCGGGACTGGGAAACAAGCTTAGCTCCCTAGCGACCTGCACAGGAGTGTTCCCGATAAGATGGATTACACACTGCTGATGAACCCCAAGTAAATATCATTCTGACCAACAAATGAGTTAATTTGTACCTGCTGCCACACTGGGTCGACTGAGAGAATTCTGTGATCCCTGCTAGTGTTCTCCCTGGAAAATCATGGGAAAACAAAATGCCCTGGTGGGGGTCAAAAGCGGATGTTTCAACTTCCCATTGCCTCTGCAAAAAAAAGTTCTCGTAACAGGAAGAAGAGAGTCTGTTTTTCCTTCCATTGCTCTCCCAATACAATTTAGATAGCCTAAAATACTACCCCCCAAAGAGTTATTCCAGGGTGCCATGGGTAACAGACATAAGTAGTCACCCCCACCCTAAATCAACCAACTGCCATTTGATTTACACCGTGGTCTTTGGGAGTTTGGTTTGTGTTCATCCATCTTTAAAAGCCTAATCTCTCCCGGACATTTAGACAAATGAAGTTTCTAGAAGCCAAGTGAGTTTGGATCAAATCCAGGCTCTGCCACTTCCAGCTGTGTGACCTGTCTTTGGGATAAGAGGCCTACCTCAAAGGGTTGACTTGGAAACTGAACGAGTTGATATATGGAAAATGTTTGAAACTGAACCTGGAATATGAACCCTATAGAAATTTTTGCTGGGCTTGTCATCATTAAGCCAAGGACAGCCCTGAAATGGAAGGTGATGACTAGCCCATCTAAATGACCCCCGCCCCCATTTCTCAGACAACAGCAGCCTCCAAAGACAAACCATCAGAAAGGGCAGTTGGGTCCAAGATGTTCTTTACTGGAACCAGCAGCCTCTTCCTCCCACACTGGGGAGGGAGCCCCAGTATGTGACCCCCCTCTGCCCACCAGCTCAGTGATAGGAAGGAGACAAAGGGTCCAGCAAGAATTCCCTAGAATCTTGTGGATGAAACAAAGTATTCAGAGGAACTTTGCAGAAGCCACCTTCACAGTGACCTAGTTCAAGCTATGGGTTGGACAGTCAGAAGGATGAACTACCTAGCTCCTAGGGACACACAACCAAAGACATGTTCCTTGCACATTAACTTGTTACACTTTTTTTTAAATTAATTAATTTATTTGACAGAGAGAGAGATCACAAGTAGGCAGAGAGGCAGGCAGAGAGAAGGGGAAGAAGGCTCCCTGCTGAGCAGAGAGCCCAATGCGGGGCTTGATCCCAAGGCTCTGGGATCATGACCTGAGCCAAAGGCAGAGGCTTTAACCCATTGAGCCACCCAGGTGCCCCTCGTTACACTTCTAAATGTATTAAATTTTGCCAGTAAGATAATAATTAAGAAAAAGGTAAAACAAAGCATTCACCTTCTATTAAACACTGACTTCTAAAAGGATGGCTTTCAGTCATCGCTTACTTGATGCTCTCCCTCCTGATGTACTTGTGAAAGGGACTAGATGAATTAAGAGAATGGGCCATAGCCATAAACAAGGATCATGTGGGCTCAGGTTAGGGGATAGGTAAGACGTATTTTCTCTTGTAGCTAGTGTGCCCGGGGCTCCAATCTACCAACAATGGCTTTTCAACTTGGTTTCACGAACAGTTGGCCAACTGGTCAGGAGAGGTCCTCTTTATAGGCAAATGAAGCATGACAAATCTCTCTGTCCAGTTTGGGGTCTTTGTAAAGGATATTGAAATTGCTAACTGGATAAGCAGAAGCTAAAATATATTGTCCTGCTATGTGTCAGAAACTGTGCTATGCTAGAACGGGACAACTATAATACCTCTTGGTAGTTCTTCCGTTGTGTGACCATTAGTCATTAAGAGTAGGTCTGAATTTGGAACCCTGATGTAGAAGGACAGCCTTGTGAACATAAAGGCTGTGATAAAGATAGAAGGAAGCGTGTACTGAATTGAGCTTTGAAAAAGAAACACTAAATATAAGCCCTGGGGTTCACTGATTTCACCCTTGTTTTTCTCTCACTCACATTAGCAACAAGCAAGTCCGGAAAGGTCCTGCGTATGGTTCGTGGTGAGTCGCATTTTCAGAGAGCTCCAGAATCTTACAGATCACATTGTCTATCTCCATCTATGTGTCCTCCCCCAGCTTTTACTATGAGTGAGGCAATCAGTGCCCTGAGAAATATCCCCGCAGTAAGCTTCAGTGGCAGAACCAGAGCAAGAACCAGAGTTTCCTGACTCACAGTGCCTTTAGATCCCATTTTCCGTACAAATCAACAGGGCCCAAACACACGCAAAGAGCTGCATGGGACATACCCACCACTTGGCAAGATCTCAAAATCAAAGCATTAAGGGCCAAGCAGGGCCATCTGAAGCATCTGAGATCACTAGAACAAAAAGTTCAGGTTATATGAGGAAAGCCTATTGCTTAAGCTGAGTAATCTCAATAGATTGGCATCTACAGAACGCCCCGTGTGGAAAACAACATCAGTCCACTAACAAAATTCAATATGAATCTAAAAATAGACATACTTTAAAAAAAAAAAAAAGTAAATCCTGAGACCCAACAGATGGTGTTGGACGGAGGCAGGAGTTCTGACGTCAACAACTGAGGAAACTGGCTTTGTTTGGTGAATGGGTTTGAGGGCTTGGACCTCTGGTGTCAGATTTTAGATGAAACTTTTTATTTAAATTTGATCCTTGTGTCCCCATTGGACTATGAGCAAAGGACACCTTGGAAGGGTGCCGGTCACTGAACCTGATGGGTAGCAATCTAAGTCTACATTTCTCATCAGGCCAGGGTTACCTCATCTGTATTTTTCAGAGTATCAAATGGAGCTCTCTGCTTTCTTCCCAAGTGGGCTGGCCTTTCTAGATGCTCAGGAGACAGCAAATGGCCTGTGGCAGTTCTGCCTTCAGAAGCTCTCGCCTACTGCCTCTGGACGCATAGGGGTTATGGAAACAGCCTCTTTCGGGTACCTCTGCTGTCCCTTTCTCCCTTTCACCCATGCTCCATGGAGCTGCCACACTGTGCTTGCAAATCCTCACCTCCTGTAAGACCTCCAAGGAACCCTCTCCCTCCAGAATAAGGCCAAACTCCTCACCACCATTGTAAGAAGTCCACAGTACAGCTGGGATCTCCTCACGAAAGGGCCTTTCTCAGGCCCTCCCACTGTGGGCCTCCTGTCCCAGCACGGTCATTGTTCTCCCTATACCGGGAGTCTGTGCCTGCAAACTGCCCCCCTTCCCCACAGCTCCCTGGGCTCTGTTCCTCACCCTCCACCCAGAGACTCCCCACAGGGAGTCCCCCACCATGCCACCCAGCCTCCTCCCCAGTGGCCCTTCTCGTCCACAGCAGGTGAGGGTGGTCTGAGTCCCAGCTCTGGCACCTAGCTAGCCGTGTGAGCCTGGCCAAGAAGCTGAGCACCCTAACCTGTTCCTCAACTGCCCACAGAGATGGTGGCGGCACCACACTCCAAGAAACTTGTGTAAGATTTACTACGTGGGTTCATGCATGAGGCCAGCCATAGAGTAGATGCTCGGGCAGTAGAAGCCTCTCCCCTCCTCATCACCTACTGTCTTTATTCTCAGTTGCTGACAGATGTCTACTGTAGCTCCTCTCCTTGAACAGAAGAGTCCCACTCCCTGCCATCTGCCACTGGCACCTGCTGGCACGGAGCAGACTCTTGTCACCAACTTTCTCATCATCAGAGCAGGGTCATATCCTGCTCAAATTCCATCTACTTCTCTCTCTCTCTCTCGATCTTTCTCTCTGGTGGGAAGCCTTCCTCAGTGAGCCAAAGTGGTGTATAGAACATGCTTCAAGGCAATGTTTTCTCCCAACAGGTCTCTTACTCATCCAACCAATTTAGAGACAGCACTCACAGAGACTACGAGAGAGAATCTGCTTCCAAAAATTCCATCTCAACCTAAATCTCAGGAATGTGCCCGTTTTAACAACGGAAGGACATTTGTAATGGAAGCCTTCAGGCACTGCTGCTGTCTGTACATATCAGATTACATACGAGTAGGTAAAAAGCAGCAAGATTTCCTCCCGACTCTCAGAACTTACAGCGGTTTTAAACCGTGGGGTTTTTAGGTGAAATTCTTTCTTCAAATGATATTTTACTTGGAATACTACTGTGTGAGGCACTAAGAAGTGGGGCTGCTCCCAACGGAGTAGAGGAAGAGAGTAAGGGCCCTCTTGCCACAGCATGCCCGGGACCTGTGAGTCCAGACGCACATGCATGCGTGTGCGCGCGCGCGCGCACACACACACACACACACACACACACAGCACCTCCATAAAACCGACTTCGAAACCTACAGCTTGGAGGACCATGCTAATAGTGGCACCTGGGTGGCTCAGTCAGTTAAGTGTCCAGCTCTGGATTTCGACTCTGGTCATGATCTCGGGGTTGTGAGATCAAGCCCTGCTTTGGGCTCCCCAGTGGGTGTGGGCCCTGCTTAAGAGTCTTTCTCTCCTTCCGCTGTACCCCCCTCTCCCACTCTAAGAAAAGGAGAGACAAGAATATGCAGCTAGTTTAGGAGAATGCACAAGGACATTCCTTGGTGATGTGTAGTAGCTACTAGATGAACACGCATGCGCACGTGTGGAATGTCGAAGCTTTGTAAAACCATTCTGCCCTATATCAGCATCAAGCGGACGGCTTACAGCTCCCACTCAAGCTGACATTACAGAAAAAGAGAAGCATAAAGAGCCAGTTCTGTGCAGAGAGGCGAGAGCCATCCCCAGGCAGCACCTTCTGGTTCACGTATTGCTAACATCATCTCCGCACGAAGCCACGTGTGGACGGGTCACCGGCACATTCCAAACATGGCATTTTTCCACGAGAGGCCCTTAAATAGAGTAGACACCTCAGAAATCGTTTGATTGACGGATCTTTAGTGACAGCAGGGGCCATGACATCGTATCCCCTGGTGAAACTGTTCGAGCCCGATGTCAAGTTTATAAATACAGATGTAGAAGCAGATAAGCGCTGTTAAACTCGAAATACATCAAAATGCAACTGGTTGGGGCGCCTGGGTTGCTCAGTGGGTTAAAGCCTCTGCCTTGGGCTCAGGTCATGATCCCAGCGTCCTGGGATCGAGCCCCGCATCAGGCTTTCTGCTCAGCAGGGAGCCTGCTTCCTCCTCTCTCTCCGCCTGCCTCTCTGTCTACTTGTGATCTCTGTCTGTCAAATAAATAAATAAAATCTTTTAAAAAAAAGCAACTGGGCATTAGAATCATTCTTATTTTCTGGGGGATCTTCTTTGGCAAATTTTCCAATTATTCTACAATTGACAAAAATTATTTGTGATAAAAAATTAAATATTATTATTATTATTATTATTTTAAAAACCAAGGATAGCAGTTTCTGAGAGAAAACAAAGCAATGAGTTCTGCACAGAAGAGGCAGGTCAGCACTTTCTACACTGTGGCATGATAAAAATGTTCCAGCGAGGCCTCAAGTTCCATGAGGTCGGGAAACATAACTCCTGGTTTACCCTGAGCTCCCTCAGCAGGTAGCATGGCCCGATGACACCCATGGCGTGGTACACAGTGGGCACTCAATAAGGGATGGCTGAGTGGACAAGTGTGAGAAACTCATCCTACTCCAGCCCATTTTGGACCTACAGATGGTCCCTGACTTCCAATGGTTCAATTTAGGATTATCATTATTTTTTTATAATGATCTAAAGCAATATGCATTCAGTGGAAACTGTACTTCAAATTTTGCCCTTTTCCCAGGCTAGCAATATGCAGTACCCTCTTCTGAGCTGGGCAATGGCACTGAGCCCCACCCAGTCCCCACTCAGCCTCAGGATCGCGAGGACCGACAACCCATGCACTTACAACCAATCTGGATCCAACCAACCATTCTGTTTTCCCACGTCGGTACAGTATTCCATCGGTCACCAGGGACAGTCACCAGTCTACTGTGAAAGAGGCTTTGTGTTAGGTGACTCTGCCCCACCGTAATTCCTGTGCCCGAGTCCCACTTCTCCTCCCTTCTCTCTTACACTTCCAGAAACAGTCTGATGGATCCTGCTCCACTTGCCGGCTTAGGTTGGGGGAGGGCTTTTTTTTTTTTTTTTTTTTTAATGCCTATCTCACTGAGTCCAGGTAAAACAGAACTATCATCTTCAGAACCTTTCTCCTGTATGTGACAGCAAACAAGACTGGGGAGAGGGATTCTGGAGACGAGGTTAGCTGCAGTAGCGAATCTGAACAGCAGGAAGGAGCCTAGACAGAATAAGGTGTGAGCAAGGGCCATCAGGAACTCTACTCTGAATTCCAGTAGTCAAGTGGCAAGGCCTTGCTGGGCCTCAGTTTCCCATCTGAAAAAGACGGTGACCATACTTGCCTCACCAAGATGTTTATGAACATGGGCAATGGGTGACGCAAGTGAAGGTATTTTTAAAAGCAACTGTCCTGTCCTATCAAATGCAAGGTTTCCTTAGAGGCAAAGAGGCAGCAGCATCGCAGATCAAGAGCCAACAGGCAGATGTCTCTGTCCTGGGGACATGTGAACGTTAATTAACTCTATAACCTTTTGTTTCATCAGGCAGAAAGCATCCTGGTAGTCAAGACCTGAAGGTATTTCTCCTCTGTGAAACCTTGCTTGATTATGGAAACTCTTATCTCCTCTGACTGGCTGGGGCATGTCCAACCTCTCCCCCCCCCCCCCCCCCACCCCCCCCCCCCCACACACTCTTTCTTTCTCTCCCCCTCCCTCCCGATATCTCTTGCTCTCCCTCTCTCTCAATCCCCACCAGCCCTCCACAGGCCTCAGCCCACCCTTCCTCAAGAGCATAGAGTTTATCTCCCCCCAACCCCATAGTCTGATTTGATAGCACCTTGATTTCCAGATGGCTGTCTGACCCACAGACCAACTCATGGCACCGAACGTGTCAATCTACTTTTGTGAGACACCAGATCCAATCAAAACGCCTCCAGCCCCTTCCACATCTGGCAGCTTCAGACTGCATGTGCTTTACCAAGGAGACATACTTCATTCAGTGGTTTCTTGGCTCTTTACAACCTAATCTGACATAGTCTTTTCTTTCCAAAAAAAAAAAAAAAAAAAATCTACTGGTGACCAAATTTTTTACTTTGTTTTCTGCTTTTGTGTTTGCTGTCCCACAGAGTTAATGATCAAAATAAACATCAGAGTTGCTCACAACTGTAATTTTTCCCCTACACAGTCAACACCCCTTCTCCGTAGTTCTCACCCCACAGTCACACAGATTATTAAAACTTTGAAAAGTGGTTCCAGTTGCTTTTTAAGGATTTTTCCATTCTGCATTTCCCCCAGGGCAGTGAGGGAGGCTGGCCAAAGGAGATTCTCCAGGAGTTCGCCCTCTGTTTCCTTTATAGCAGCTGAGAAAGGCAGAGCCCTCCAGGAGCTAGCTTCCCAGGCCTGGCGGGAAATGCCAAAGGGTGGGGGATGGGGATGGCGAGATAGAGATTAATATTTTTAAAGAAGAAAAATCATGGATGAAATTACTCAAGACAAGTTTTATGGGATCCAGTCGGAAGTGATGATTTCACAATGGGGAATCATACACAGAATCTAAAAATGCTTGAGAATTTCATTTCCTTTAACTACAAAAACAAAAACAAAAGCAAAAACAAGCCCATCAGTCAGCGGCTCTCCAGTCCCCAGGTTTCTGTGGGTAAGGGAGAAGCCTAAAAAGGCAGTTCCTGAAGTCGGTCCTCGCCCTAAGCCCTGACTTTGACTGAGCCCATAACCTGTAGAGCCCAGCAGGGTGCCCGGCCCAGTGAAGCAGGCTCACAGCACGGTAGACCCCTGAGCAACGTGGCAGATGAGGCACCAAGCCCTGCATAGTCAAAAATCCCCATATAACTTTTGACTCCCCACAAAACTTTACCAACAGTCTGCTGTTGAACAGAAGCCTTCCTGAGAACACAAAGTGATTAACACATTTTGTAGGTTTCATGTACTATTCTTACAATATAGTAAGCCAGAAGAAAGAAAATGTCACTAAGAAAACTGTGAAGCAGAGAAGATATGTTTATAGTCCTGTACTGTCTCAAAAATAACCCACGTGTAAGTGGACCAGTTCGAACCCGTGTGGGCCGAGGGTTGACTGTATTCCCATCCGCTCTCTACCAATCAGTCATCTGATCTCGTAGGTACAGGAATTTCATTGCCGCCTCCCGAACACCCTCCACCGTTCCTCTCCTTCCCTACTGTTGTTCAGGTGCTTTCCTTCCTTCCAGGTCCCTTGGAGCACGATCAGAGTACGCAAACCAATGGCAAATAGGCACGACACAGAAAAGGCCAAACAAACACCCTTGAACCATTAACTTGTTCACAGGCCGTGGGGGACAAGCCCTAATTCATGACTGGACATCATGACTGGCATGGATAGACGTACACAGTCATCGCCAGGGGTCACCACATCAGACAGGCACCCACACCTCACACATATCTAAGTCCTGTCAGGCCACCAGTCGTGTAGCACGTGGCCTGAAGTGATGTGCAGACCATCAGGAAGTCCTCAAACTTGTTTCCGTGGGGGCCCTTTCTTCCTACACACCGAAAAACAAAGGCTCACCTAAAAATAATTAAACCTGACTTAAGGTTCTTGCTGCTTTGTGTGTCAGAATAAAACAAGACTGAAAGAAATCTTAATAGGATTGCAATCAGATCTCACATTCCTTAATCACGTATTAGAGTCTTAGTTGAAACCATGTTCAGGGTAACTTGGAGGAATTGTCCTTTCTTTTCAGGAAAAGCGAAACTAAAGCAGGATGGAGCTATGGCAAATGAGCCTGGCTCCCGCTCCCAGCCCAGTCCTGTGGCCCAGTCCTCCCCTCCTCAAAGCCTGGCTTGAGCTCTTACCCTACTCCAAACTCCAAGAGCACCCCTCCTCTGAGCCTTCTGTTTGAACACCCCACGCCATGCTCTTTGCTGCTGGTTGCTTACAGAAGGAGTATAAACTCCCCAGCACTTAGGGACCAAACCCCTCCGCTTTTTGCTGATAAGCCCAGCACCAGCACCCACCTCATAGTCAGATGAACAATAGCTACTCTGTAAACCATGACTGCTGGATGTCATAGGAAAAGTCACATTTTCTAGAAGTTGGGGGTTTAGAAAAGGATTCTTCCTAAGACTGCTTTCATTAGTAAGCTAAGGTCCTTTGGTGAGATTAAAATAGGATTCCCTTTTGACAAGTTAGATGAACATACATCTGTTGTATAAAGTGGGGTGTGCTGTTGTTTTCCTACACAATGGTGGCATGGCAGAGGTGGGACAGAGTTGCTCAGATACCTGTGGCTATCTGATATTAGCCTAACAAAGAGACTTAGTGGATCTCTGAACTACTGAAGTCCCTTCTCTCCCCAACCCCACTCTCCAGCCACCGAGATCCTAATCTCCATGTCAGTTTGGTTATTGTTCTGCCATAAAGGAAATCCATGGTGTTACTCAACATCAATTTGTGCTCCAAAAGCTGCCATGCAATGAGGAATCTTAGTGCTGATGTTCTGTAATACATAGAGGAGAACACTGTCGACACAGAAGACATTCATTTCCTTACTCATTCACCAAGAGGTATAGGAAAGCTGACCCTCCACTGTGGCTCCCCAAGAACGGAGGGCCTCTTGGCAATGTGTCCAAAGCAAAAACACTAGTATGGCTCTCTACGCAGGAAACCATCTCAGATAGTGGAAGAGACAGCTACCAATTAGGGGTAGGGCAAGAGGGGAAAGTTCCCCCCACAGAAGGGACACTGTTCTGGGTCAGGCAAGAGGGAGAGAGAGTACCAGTCTGATATCAGGACAAGGTCCCATTGCACTGGGAGTTCCAGAGACCAGATGCCAAGCCAATCTCAGCCAAAACAAAGTGTCTTATGAGCAAAGGACTTCTACTCCTCTGAAATCTGACTTTCTCACTGGTGCAAAAAGTAGAGAAAACAAGAATGTGGACCATATGATTGATCCATTTTTCTCATGTTGGGCTCTGCATATGTGCACATACATGCGTAGACCCACAAATACTGGGCATTACATAAAACATGTCCAACACAAGGACTGCCAATGAGCCCTGTGCTTGTCTGGAAAAGGGATTTCCAGATTTTCAGAAGGTGTTCCATATTCTCCTGAGAGATCAGAAGGTTAGGAGAAATGCAATTAGACCACTGTTTCTCAGTGTGAAGTAAGCAGTGGTATGGGTGGAGCTTGAGAACAAATAATTGGGAAATACTAGATTAAATGAAGGCGATTTTTTTTTTGGTCCCATTGTAATTCTCCTCAGGGACTTTAATAAGCAAGTGTATGCTGAGATAGTCTAAAAGAAGTCAGACTGTAATTTCCCAAACCATGGGCTATAAGAGTCCTTTATGCTTAAGAGTTTCTAGAGGGATGAAGGTTCAGAGAAATACCCTTTGAGAAACAGTGTACCGAAGAGACTCTCAGGGATTGGGCCTTGCTTTACCACTGTATCTCCATACCCGGCACATGGGAAAAATTCAATCAAATATAATTAAAATAAAAATTTGCCAAATGAGCAAATGAAAAATTGTTGAATACAAAGTGGAAGACTGTCATCGCAGTGACTGTAGAGGTGGCAGGATGCCAAGGGGCAAGGGATCGTCTCTCTAAGATGGCGCCCTTCACTGTCTAAGCTCTAGAAAGGCACAGGAAGGAATTTCGGGTAAAGTTGCTTATGCCTTTTCAAGAAGCTAAGGGCTACAGACCCGTAAGTCATCCTCAAAGACTTTAACTTTCTTTTTTCTCCAAAAAGGGGTAATAAAACAAGAGCTTCATGAAGAATGTTGGCATTTCTTTTCTTTACTAAGTTAAAAAAATCAGTTACGATACTCAAAGGTCAGACTCCATAAGGCAGTTACTGATTATTTTCGTTTCTTTACTGCCACCTTCTGGTTCCCAGGCTCCTACACAGTAAATTTAAAACACCACCTTCTGTTTGAATTTCGCTTGGGCATTGTAATCATTTGTCCACAGCCTTTGCATCCTAGGACATTATACAAGTCAGAAGTGGTTAGGGTGGACTTCACGCTTTTTCATTTGACCTGAAGGCAACAGGGAACTGACTTAAGTGATTGGCCTAGTGATAGAAAGTTAGGAGCAGAGCAAGGACTAACCATGCCTGTTGGTTTTTCCAAGGAGCAAACACTGGCTTTGTCCAGTTACCTCTGCAAAGAGTTCTACTGCCCTCTCAACCCTCCACAAGCACAACCCTGAATGGAAAATTCCATGCTCTTAAAAAAGATGATGCTGTTCTACACACCCTGATCTTTTCAAGGGTAAAATCCATTCCACTTTACAAGGCCTATGAGAAAATAATGTAGAGGGTCTACAACTGATTTTTTTAAAATCTGACATCAAGATGCCATTCCATTATACAGCACTACGCCAATATGGCGGCCCACCATTTTCTTCTTAGTCATACCTTGGTCTGAAAGCAGCAATAGAGTTGGGTTAGGTACGGGTGTTTCCGCGCCAGCGCCAAAATCCTCTTCTCTGTCATCGTGCAGTCCACGTCATCATCCTGGAGGATGACGTCCTTCTTTAAGACCTTCACAGCATATACTTCATCTTTGCCTTTCAGCTCTGCCAACATGACCTGCAATGGACCCAAACCACTGCCATCAATCTACACACACATGGAATCAAAAGTAAAAACACAAGTCAATGCCAAAGGCTTTAAAAACTAACTTCTTTTTTTCTTTCATTTTGAACACTATAACAACATTTAAAAATGTTTAGAAAAACTACCCATCCTAATAGAGCTACTATAATTCATTTATTGATGTTTCATCTCTAGCATAGGGCCCAGGCAAAGAAAAAAGAAGTTCAACACACATCTGTGAAATAATTCTTCATGTGCCCATGCATCATACTTGCAATTATAGCACTGCACAAATAATATTTTTAATTGACATTAATAAGGATTTATCATCCACATTGTCACAATTATTATCAGGGTTGCCTATACTCAACTGAAGTAAACATATTACAATTTATTTAACCCTTTACCCTGTATTAGATACTTAAGTGCAAACTAATTATTAAGTATCAGAGGAATAAACTGGATTGAGCATTTTTGTATATACCATTTTTTTCTTTTCTTTCTTTTTTTTTTTTGGAACATATCCTCAAGGTAGAAAGTCTTAGAAGTAAATTATGAGGTTGAATATTTTGCACATTTCTTGAGTTTCAGAAAGGATGTGCAAAATAATCTACCACTGGGAGTGTAGAGATGCTCTAGTTTCATGGCAATGTACCCATATTGGGGGCTTTCACTTAAAAAGTCTTTTTGCAAAAAAAAAAGTGTTTATGCTCATATAATGGGTGTAAAATATAACCTCAAGACTGTTCAAGACTGTTTTAAGTTGCAATGGAACTTTTTTTATTTTATTTTTATTTTTATTTTTTTTTAAATTTTTTTTTTTTTAATTTGTCAGAGAGAGAGAGCAAAGGAGCGAGCACAGGCAGACAGAGTGGCAGGCAGAGGCAGAGGGAGAAGCAGGCTCATCGCTGAGCAAGGAGCCCGATGCGGGACTCGATCCTAGGATGCTGGGATCATGACCTGAGCCGAAGGCAGCTGCTTAACCAACTGAGCCACCCAGGCGTCCCTGCAATGGAACTTTTAAAAAAAATTTTTCCTTAAACTGTATTTGAGTCAACTGTCAGTTTTATATTCAAGATAACTCTGTCTAGTTCTATCTACTGTCTTATATTATCTGCTTATGAATTTGTGTAAGTTTGGTAAATAACGATACTAACCCTTGGCATTCTGCAAAGCTTTGTCTAAGCCTGTTTGAGGATTTTTTGTTTGGCAGCAAACAGGATCACCTGTCCTTACGCAGCTAAATCTGTTAGGTCTGCCTTCATGGTTCTGTAAAGTTCACGCTCAGAATGTGATTCCTTCTCCAGGGAGCACATACACAGTTCTCTGAGCTTCAAGTTTTCCTATCATTTGATATTTCTGCACTCATTTCTCTGCAATGTGACAAGTCTTCCTCCTTTTAAACAACCATCTCCTAAGCCCAGTATTCCAGGGTGAGCTGCCAGGCTCAAGAGCGGTAACTCAAAAGCTTCAAGAAGGAATTCAGGGCGCTTCCTGAGGAATGTTTGTCTTCCACACGTAATGCAAAATCTTCAACACTGGCTCAGATGCTCAATTCTTCTTAAAAAACAACCTAAATGGTCCACAGTCATCCGAGTTTGCATCCTGCCTACACAGTATGGCGACCTGGAAACTCTGAGCCTGCCCGTTTCCCTTGACTCTTGTTCAAAATTAGACCCACCCACACCCCCCAGTTAGGATGGGACCAGGGCACTGGGGCCAGTTTTTTATCCACTAAGTCTCTAAAGAATGTGATTGCTTCAGCATCTGCATTTAAGTACGCTCCTCCGGTTTACCTTCCCATTACAGGGAGGACGTCAGGAGGAGATGGGGCAGGTGAGGGGCTGGGAGGCAGGCCCACGCCCTCCAGGGCGAGGCTTCCAGAGCCATTCCCTTCAGTGGAGTGGCTCTGCAGCTCAGGTCGCTGACTGATCTGGAGGCTGCTGCTTTCAAGAGCCCAGGACACATGAGGGCACTTGACTCGGGAGCCACCAGGCTCACACCCCAGGCCTGGGCCCAAGAGCAGGGCGTAGAAAGGAGGCTTACAGCGACTCCATCTGTGTGGAGCACGAGGGAATGATCAGGAATCCCAGCTGAAGTGTTAGCCACAGTATCCTGGGCCCTCTGCCCTCCTGTCTTCTTTCGAAAATGCACAAGGATTATCTTCCCATGTCACCGAGCCATCAGAACGGGGCCTGATTCCCCCAAGAGCTTCACTCGGCACACACAGCCCGCACTGCTCGGCTCGTCTCTGTGTGGGCTGGGAGAGGGAGAACGGTACCAAGGGCAAGAGCCAAGCCAGGAGATGATTATTCTCATTCTCTTGCCACACACACAGGATAAACAGCCTTTAGTAAATGCCAGAAAAGTCAGTTAAACAGCATTTAACTTTCAAAATAATACATGCCCAGAGTTGCTCTGAGCCCAAAGTTCACAGAGGGCAGAGATTCCAGAGTTCATTTTCAAAATCTTGGTCCTGAATTAAAGCCAGAATTTCATATGGATTTCTGAAGGAGGGAAGAAATGCAGTGCTACCATGGCCAATAACGGGGACGCCAAGCACACGTAAAGCAACTGAAATGTTCCCAAGTGCTTTTTTTTTTCTTACCCACAACTTCACTTGATGCCTGTGGCCCCATTTGACAAATGAGAAAAACTGAGTCCCAGAGAAGCTAGGTGACTACTAGTTGGAAGTCCCACAGCTAATGAGCAGCAGATCCCTGTCTCCCACCTGCTTGGCCGCAGGCCGTTTCCATGGAACAAGGAAGGAAGATGCGACCAGACCAGGCTGACATGTTCACAGCCTCATCTTCCTTAGATCGGACAGATGAGGCAACGCCATAGGGCAGAGAGAGTCAGCGGGTGTACCCGCGCATGCCACAGACCTTGCCAAAGCTGCCTTTGCCCAGCACCTTGATGAAGGTGAACTCCTCCAGACCCAGGCGCTTGGCCTGGCCCTGCCGCACTTCACCGTTCTCGCCGAGGCTCGCCAGCTGGCCGGCACCACCTGCTGCCCGGTGCTCCTCCCCTCGGTTGTCAAAAGACAAGGCCTTCCGGATGTTGTTTTCAAGTTCTTTTATTTCTAGGGCCAAGGGAGACAAGACCTCGCATTAGTGCATACCTCAGGCTCCCTTCCCAGCAGGCTGAGGCCCTCAGACCACCCTCCCCCGGGCCCTCACCGTGGGGTCTCAGCCCACCAGCAGATGCAGCGTGGCAGGCCTCTACAGGTTCCTTCACTTGCTCCCCACGCTTTTGTGGGCACCTATCACACAGCAGGGCCTAGGGAGGTGAAGAGGCCGAGGACACAGCTCCCCACAGCCAACACTTTCAGATTACACAGAAACCCGGCCCTCTCTCCGCAAGCCCCCTCTGGCCAGTGGCCTGTTCTGTTATGCCAGGTGTAGTGCAGGAACCCCCACCTTCTTTGGGACCCTTCGGAGTCTCAAAGACAAAAGGCTCCCTTCAAACTCCCTCTGAAGATGAGAACAATGACTGATTGAGAATTGTCATTGCAGTAATCATGGGTGGTACAGCTGTACCAGAAGCTAGGACTAGGAGGCCCTAGACTTGTAAAGGACTTTACTTGATCTCACTGGTGCGTTTACTCTACTTCCCATCTCCCACAAGGGTATTCAACCAAATGAGCCACGGGCCTCTCGTTACCTGAACAATCGCTGTCCGAGAGTGATGTGTTGTGAATTTATCTCAGATGAGGCAGGGATTCATCAGTACAATTTCACAACCACGGGGCAGTCTTGTGCCCCTGCAGAGCACATGACCTGAACTACCCTGCCATGATAACACTGGATGGCCCTTTGACCTTTCCTGTTTGAGCAAGCTTTATTGTTAGTTGTTCATTCACCAAGACACACATGCCTCTCAGTGCAGAACTGGGCACCACAAGCACAATCCGATTTTAGGAGATGCTTGTGAAAAACTGGGAAGATGGAAGGGGAATGCAGACTATTAACCCTTGGGAATCAGAACGAGGCATGAAGACCCGGTGTTGCTTGACAGAAAGAGATCTTCTGCTTCCCTGCACAAGGATGGAGGCCCATGAGAGCTTGCTCAAGGAATCTGGATCTTTCTTAGATCTGCTAGGGTGGAGGGAGTGGGGAGGAGCGCAGCTGGCTCCCGAGTCTCAGGCTCTCCCTTGCCAAAGCAGCCACTTCCTAGCACTTTTTCCTTACGAAGTGTAACTTCTAGTCTCAGCAAACAGTTAAAGGTCTCAGTTTCCAAGGCAAACTATGAAACAGATTTTGGAAAACAGAACTTGGGTGTTTAGGGATTCCAAAGCTTGAAGAAAATGTCATTACAATGGAAGGAAGAGAAACTGCGTGTTATCTCTGTCCTGTGGCGATACCATATTTTGCTAAGAGGGTCTTTGCATCCATCAGTGCCCACACCACTGTCCTGAGCAGAGACAGGCACAGGCACTACAACCCGCCAGGTCTGGGGGCAGCCAGGCCTAGAAATGATGCTCCCCGTCACTCGTCCTGGGGACAGAAATGCTGTCTCCTTGAAGCTCTCAAAGGTGGTGTCAGCACTCAAAAGGGACACATGAAAACACCCACATGGGCTTCAGGATAATACCTACTTGTTTGAAGGCCCCAGCGGACCACTGGATTACTTATGAATGAATGGGTCAAATCTTTTTTGGAATGAATCAGAGTGTAAAGATACAGGAAGCTAATCAGAGCAGCAAGAAGAGGGACTCAGACCCATTGCTCTATGGCCGCAGGATGGGCACACACCCCCTGCAGCTGTTTTATTTACTCCTGGCTAAGCTGAGGTGGGTCACAGCAATGACCCTCAAGGAGGGTTTGATGGCACAGATTCTGGGATGGGGGTTCCAAAGCCAGGAGGGGTATGATCATGCCCTTACCACAGACTTAGTTCCAGACCTTTGGACAGAACTTTTTCACTCTCTGATCTTCACTTCCCAGCCTGTGACATGGGGACAGTGACAAGGATGAGGTAGCACAGAGTCCGTGTGAGTGTAAGATTAAGATAATGAACGCAAAGAGGGCTACAGAAAATCAAGGCCCATGTGTCACGCAATGATGATTACTCTTGCTCTGCAGAAGCATGAATCCCTTTCCGGGGACGTCTGGACCCAGAAGGGAAAGTTTGAAACCTGTTAGTCTCCCCTCAGCATTTTGGGATGCCTGCAGCATTCAGAAACTTCAACTACGTTAAGCATATTCTTTTTTTTTTTTTTTTTTAAGATTTTATTTATTTATTTGACAGACAGAGATCACAAGTAGGGAGAGAGGCAGGCAGAGAGTAAGGAGGAAGCAGGCTCCCTGCTGAGCAGAGAGCCCGATGTGGGGCTCGATCCCAGAACCCTGGTATCATGACCTGAGCGGAAGGCAAAGGCTTTAACCCACTGAGCCACCCACGTGCCCCTGTTAAGCATATTCTTATGAGGAAAAAGGAAACCTGAGCTTTAGGAAGGGGTTGGGCCTAGAGCTGGCTTCCTGCCTCCTCTCACTCTGTTCTTGGCTCCATCCACAGGACACAGCAGGAGGTGGCCCCTCTCCCCCAACTCTTGCCCTGCTCTCACGTTTTAGGGCTGATGATCAGAGTCAGGATGGGGGGAAGTGGCACTCAGCTGAGTGGCATAGTGGGTAGAAGGACAGGTCTGGGAGCAGGCCCTGGGGCACCTTCCTACACCTGGAACCCTGGAAGGAGGTGAGGGTAAAGAAAGAGCTAGAACATCACGTGCTCTTTCTCTCTTACCCTGGCCCGGACAGGGTTTAAGGCAAGCATGGCAGTTCAAAATGCCTATCCCTTAAGACAGCCTTACAGAGAGAAAGACCAGCTAAAGAGTCAGTAGGAAGAGGGTGTATGAAGGCCTTCCTGGGCCACCATTCCAGCTAACAAGGGTGGAACAAGGGTGGAGAGGCCTCAGGCTCCTCGGTCCTTCCGATGACATTACTCAGAGGTTAACGGGGCCAATCTGAGGGCCTCACCCTGGTCACAAGGGGAGGTGGGTGCTGACTTGGATCGATCTTCCTCTGACGGTGAGCTTCCAGAAGTGGGCTGCGGGGACTCGGCGCCAGCAATGAGCTAGAGAGAGGGAGAGAAAGAGGGGAGACGTGAGAAGGGAGGGTGGGAGCTGCCCTGAGGTCAGAGGTGTGGAGGTGCTGTAGGGAGCCTGGCGCCCAGCAGCACTTGCTGAACTGACATTCTGGGAGCAGACTCAGGTTTCCTTTGACAGTGAAAGGGAAGACAAGAGACTGCTCCGGGCCATGTACGTAAGTGTTGGGTCACTCCACTGTATATCAGAATCTAATATCACGCTGTATGTTAACTAACTGGAGTCAAAATCAAAACTTAAAAAAGAGAGAGGCTGCAATTTGTTCAATTTTCATTCTACCCAAGTACACCTGTCCTCCTTCCATCAGAACCTCCCTCGCCTACGTAAGCCACGCAAGTTACTGCACCCAAAGCAATTTGACGTTTGCCTCTAACCCTTTTTGGGCACTTATCCTCTGCATGTGGATACTGTGTGGGGCACTCTGCTCAGGCAGACCACAGGCCATGGTCTGTGAGGTAAGACCCCACCCAGTGTTTGTGTTGCTCCTGGCACCCTGCACAGAACGATACCTGTAGGAGAAGCTCAAATAAATATTTTTAGATGCGTCGATATCGGTTGGAAAATTTCAATACAGCACCCCACAGTGAAGTCTAGTTGCTGACAGAGATGCTGACACACCGTGTTACATTCCACTGAAGTCAGAGGTTTGGACTAAGCGGTCACACGCAGTTTTACCCTTGCTCTCGCAGCCAGCTGCACGTGTCCTCTCTGAACAGTGGGCCACTTGCAAGGGCCAACGTGAAGACAAGCTGCGCTCCGGCAAGCCTGACGCTCTTGCCAAGAAGCCCTTTTAGCTTCTGACCAAGGCTACTTCTCTCTCTTCCTCTCACACGAAGTTGAGCTACTACTTGGTCACGTGGCTTTTTCCAGCTTTTGCACCAGAAGCAAACCAGCAATAAAAATTTCATAGCCCTCAGCTCTTTACCTCTGTCTCGTCCTGAATTTCTCCATGTTGGCTTCTTACCATGAGGTTCCCCCCCCAAACTAAGACAGACGATGCCTGGTTATTGGTGTCATGGCCCGTGTAAATGTGTATTGTATTTTCTCTTAAATGTTTCCTGACAATTAATTAGGATTCTGTCTCAATTTCCTCCTAACAAGGAGAAAAGCCATTATCTCCCATGAAGGGCTCTCCCTAGAGCTCATCAATGTGTATGTCCGACATTGTATGGGTGACAGGGTGTCTGCTTAACCTGCCTCTTCGGTGGGGGTCCAGCATTCTTGGGTGCTGACATTTTGTTTGTAACTGCAATGTCTGGGGTCAATAATCAAGGCCCTGTTTCCACTAGTGGGATTTATAGAGCTAAGAGCCACCAGAAGCACAAAATCGCATAGCTAAGCAAACAGGGAGAAGAGGATTCTTTTTTCCTAACCCTTGCAAATCACCTTTGCTTATTGGGCAGGTAGAGAGGGAGGAGTTTAAGGAGATGGAAAGAATCCAGACCTCTCCATTCGAGGGAAAGGGCTCTTCTGAGATGCACCAGGGAAAAGGCGTGGGCAGTTTCTAAAAGGAGAAGGAAGACACAGGGCCCTTCTGAAGGTATTTCAGGGCAGAATTTAGGGAGAACATTTAAAGAGTCAAAATTGCAGAGCACCCTGAAACAGAACTTGCTTTTCTGATAAGTGCTTGAGAATGCTTGATACTAGGTAATGAGGATCACTGTCTGCCCCCCATCCCCACCAGGATTTCTTGCCCAGTAAACATGGTTCTGATTTTCTCATAACTTACTCTTTTAAGGACTTACATTATCTGGGCTGGAAGCCAAGGCCAGGAAGGACCTTCAAAAGAAATGCTATGTATGCTTTGAGCTCTGTGTACATCTGTGGGCCCTGACTTACCAAAAGAGCATCTCAGCAAATGGATCTCTTCCTACTGACATTCAGAATGTCACATGGATAGAGACAGGGGGCTTTGGTCTCCAAAAGAAAGGCCCTGATGTTTCATGTGGTAGGGCATTAACAATATCCCTTGGGCAGCACTACCACAAATCTTCTTGGCTTGCTCCCTAGAAAAGAATGTGGTCCCAGCTCTTCATCCATGTATCCTCATTACCGTGACACTAGGGGCAATGTTCAAACACTGACATTGCTTTCATGGCAGTCCTGGAGGCAGATAAGCCTACTTCCTTGTCTAGAATTGTGCTTTTTCTAGAGGGAATTCCAAAGTCCTCATCTCCAAGATGAGATGAGTCAGTAGGGAGAGGAACAGAACACTTGAGACTTGCTTCATTTTTCCTCCACTTCTAGAATTGAAGGAGATTTTAACGTCACCTGCCCAACCATTTTTTTTCATTCCCTTTCAGCTCATGCTGTGTCTCAAACCCAAGGATCTTGGAACCTCACTCTGGGAAGGGGAAGGGGTGCTCTCAGGAAGCCAGCACAGGGATGGTGGCCTCTAAAGAGCTCTAGAAACACCTCCAAATAGCAAGTTACCTTTTTCCTCCTCTGGCCGCTGTTGGTGATTTTGTCTGGAGTGACGCCTAGGTCAGCCAGGACTTTGGCAATTCCTCTGGCGTCCACCCCACAGTTGGGGGCCACGTTGGTCTCACAGCGTCGGTGAACATTCATCTTGCAGACTGTAAGGAGACACGGAGAGGAGACTTCCAACGTTCATGACCTAAAACATTACCTTGTTGTTGCTGTTGTTGTTTTTTTTTTTTTTCTGATTGTAAAAGTAATACATGTTCATTTGATAGAATTTGGGAAAACGCAGAAAGACAGAAAGAGAAAAATAAAAATCACCCATCATCTCATCACACAGAACTAAAACAACATCCATCAAAACACCATACAGAGATAAAACACCATACAGATTGTTTATGGATAAATATCACATTCTAGTTCCTTCTAGGAATCAGAACAGGGACACTTAACCGGTTTATTTGGAGAACATTCATTTGGATTCTGAGCCCAAATGTGTTGCATATATACAGTGTGCTCTACTACTTTGCTAAAATGTGGGAATATTACCAGGAGGTAAGTGCCCACAGCCGAGCCTACTGAGATGCTCATATGAACATGAGGACATTGAACAAGGTGACCTCCAAGCCTCCTTTCAAATCTAATATCCAGATTCAAAGGAACAAAAGCTGTGCCTGAAAGTCTTTTTTTGCCCACATCATTTAGTTGTCGGTGTAGGACATCAAAAGTGAAGACATCAACTGTTCTGGTTTCTGGTCTAACATGTAAGGCGCTGAGATAATGTCGCTGGGTCCTAACAAAAATCAAAAATCCTCCCCAGATCTACTAGAGGAGTAAGGTTACAGGGCACACTGCTGCCCCCAACATGAACGAGACAGATGGGCAGCTACTGTGAACCACAACTCGCTGGGCAGAAACTCCCCAGCAACAACATCTGGGGAACGAGGGCCAGCTCAGGGAGAGTGGATCTGAAGCTAGCCAAGTGCTGGAGTCTCAGAGTGGACGAGGCTGAGTCCAAACTCTGGGCAGACCCAGTCACAGGCGCCTCCCACACCTGTGTCAGTTTTGCTTCTCCAAGTTTGACATCCAACACAGGGGAGAAAATTCCCTTATTCTTCTGCCAGAGGGAGGGGAAAAGGAACCATTTTGAAATAAACCAGAATACTCTGCTCTTAACAAGGCCTGCTTTTAGGAGAAACTATTTTACCACAGCCGAAACTACTGTAGTTTTATCAGATCCTACTTCACCTGGGGGGAGGAAAATACCCTACTCTAGCCTGTTTAGTGTCCCATGTGGGAGAAGGGAAATACCCACCCCAGCTCCCTATTGCCTTTCATGTGGAAGAGAATATCCAACTCCAGCCCACGCCAGCCGTCCTGCCCCACCTCAGGGGGGAGGAAAAAGCCCCTTTTGAGTCACTTACAAAGGTCATAGTTCAGAGGCACGGGTTCATGGAAAGACTGAGATCTAATCATAGAACTAGAGAATGTTTCCCCTCCCCCACACCCTCACCACCCAATTACGAAAGGCCTATTTACTGCATAGTAAATAGTTCCTTTCACCTAGCACACCATGTCCAGCTATCAGAAAAACATTAAAAGGTATTCTAAAAGGCAAACACACAGCAGGGCAGGAATGTTGGAATTATCAGACGGGGAATTTATTTATTATTTTTATTGTTTTTTAAAGATTTTAATTTATTTATTTTAGAGAGAAAAAGAGAGTAGGCAGAGGGGCAGAGGGGAAGGGAGAGGGACAGGCAGGCTCTGCACTGAGCACAGAGCTCGATGCAGTGCTCCATCTTACAATCCTGAGATCATGACCTGAGCTGAAACCAAGAGTCAGATGCTCAACAGACTGAGCCACCCAGACGCCCCTCAGACCGGGAATTTAAAACAGTTTTGATTCCTATACTAAGGGCTCTCATCAATAAAGTAGATAGCATGTAAGAAAAAATGGGCAATGTCAGCAGAGAGATGGAAACTCTAAGAAAGAATCAAAAGGAAATTTTAGAGATCAAAAGCACTGTAGCAGAACACAAGAGTGTCATGGCTGGTCCCATTGGTAGAATGACACAGGTGAGGAAATAATCTCTGAGTTTGAGGATAGGTCAACGGAAACTCCCAAAATAGAAACAAAGAGAAAAAAAGACCAAAGAAGAGAAACAGACTAAGAACTGTGGGGCTATATAAGGTATAATGTGTATAATGGAGACACCAGATGAGGAAGACAGAAATAAACAGAAGAAATACTTGAAACCAAAGTGACTGAGAGTATCTTCAAATTAAGGTCAGACACCAAACTACAGATCCAGGAAGCTCAGAGAACACCAAGCGGAACGTATGAGAAAAACTAAACACAGTAACAAATTGCACCTAAGCCTGTCACATACAAACTCCAGAAAATCAAAGATAAAGGAAAGTAATCTTGAAAAAAGCCAGAAGGAAATTACACCTGACCTACAGAGGAGCAAAGATAAGAATCGCATCTGACTCATCCCCAGAAACCAGGCAAACAAGAAGATAACAGAGCAAAATATATAAAGTATTGAGAAAACCCCCTGCCAATGTAGAATTCTGTACCCTATGAAATTATTCTTCAAAAGTGAGGGAGAAATAAAGACCTCCTTTAGATAAATAAAAATTGAGAGAATTCACTGACAGTAAAAAGAAGCTCTTCAGGGAAAAGGAAAACTATCAGTCAGAAACTCAGATCTACATAAAGAAAGAAAGACTAAATAAAATAAAATAAAATAAAAACTTTTATCTTCCTTCTTCTTCACTGATCTCACAAATAAGTTTCTCAGTAGCAACAATATATCCAATTATGTATACTTATATTTATATAAATATGGATGCTTATGTGTAAGTGAAGTGACAGCACTGGTACAAGGAATGGGAGGGAGAAATGATTATTTTGTTATTATAATGTATTTGCATTAACTGAAGCATTAGAATGTTCTCTGAAAGTGGATTTGGATTTGTTGTAAATGTGTAGTGCCAACTCTGGGGCAACCACAAACATCAGTAAAAAAAGAAAAGTAACTGATATGCTAAAAAAAAGGAGAGAAAATGGAATTGTATGAAATATCCAACTGAAAACACAAAAATCAGAAGAAAGTGAAAAATAAAAATAAGAACAAAGAACAAGGACATCAAATGGAAAACAGAAGCAAAAATGGTAGTTATTAAATCAATAATCACTTTAAAAGTCAATGGTCTAAATACAGATGACCCTTAACAATATAGCAGTTAGGGGTGTTGACCCCCTGCACTGTTGAAAATGCAAATATAACATTTGACTCCCTCAAAACCACTCCCACTAACTATTAATAGCCTTCTATTGACTGGATGTCTTACAGATAATATAAACAGTTGAAACATACTTTGTATGTAATATGTACTGTATACTATATTCTTTCAACAAAGCTAGAGAGAAGAAAATGCTACTAAGAAAATAATAAGGAAAATACATTTACAGTACTGTTATTAAAAAAAAAACAACAACCCACACACAACTGGACCCAAGCAGTTCAAATCTGTGTTGTTCAAGGGTCCATTATATGCCAGTTAAAAGAGATTGTCAGAGTGGATCAAAAAACAGGACCCAATTATATTTAATCTATAAGAAACATACTTTAAATATAAGACACGTAGAGATCAAAGGCATGGAGAAAGATATATTGTCCTAACACTAATGAAAAGAAGGCAGGAGTAGCTATATTAATACGGACACAGCAGATTTCAGAGCAAGGAAAGTTATCAGGAATAGCAAAGGGGTCATTTCTCAAAGAAGACATTAAATCTTTAATGTGCATGCACCTAACAGCAGAGTATCAAAATATGTGAGGCAAAAACAGAACTGGAAGGAGAAACAGATGAATCGACTGTTATGGTTAGAGATGTCAACACTCCTCTATCAGAAATGAACAGATCCAGAAGGCAGAAAATCAGTAAAGGCATAGTTGAAGTCAATAGCACTATCAGTTAACTGAATAAAATTGATTACTATGTCTAGCAACTACTTCACCCAACGACAGCAGAATACACATACTTCTCAAGCTTATATGCGACACTTACCAAGACAGATTACATTTTGAGCCATAAAACAAACCTTATAAAATGTAAAAGAATTTAAAAACAAAATCATACAATGTCTGCTCTCAGACCACAGTGGAATTAAATTAGAAATCAAAACCAGAAAAATGACTGGAAAACCCTCAAATACTTGGAAATTAAATAACACACTTCTAAATAACACATGGGTAAAAGAAGAAATCCTAAGAGAAACTTTAAAATATTTTGAACTGATTGAAAATAAAGACACAACTTCTCACAATTAGCAGGATACAGGAAAACCATTCTTTTTTTATTTATCCATTATATTTATTTTTGTTTTTTGTTTTTGTTTTTTTTTCAGGTTTTCTTCATCCATAGATAAGATATATTTTTTTTAATTTTTATATAAACATATAATGTAACCCCACCACCCTCTCCTAACACGCCTCCCCTTCACCCCCCCCTCAGTTTGTTTTATAACATTAAAAGTCTCTTTTTGGGGGGCGCCTGGGTGGCTCAGTGGGTTAAAGCCTCTGCCTTCGACTCAGGTCATGGTCTCAGGGTCCTGGGATCGAGCCCCACATCGGGTTCTCTGCTCCGCAGAAAGCCTGCTCCCTGCCCCCCTGCCTGCCTCTCTGCCTACTTGTGATCTCTGTCTGTCAAATAAATAAATAAAATCTTAAAAAAAAAAAAAAAAGTCTCTTTTGGTTTGTCTCCCTCCCGATCCCATCTTGTTTCATTTATTCTTTTCCTACCCCCTTAACCCCCACCCCGTTGCATCTCCACTTCCTCATATCAGGGAGATCATATGATAATTGTCTTTCTCCGATTGACTTATTTCGCTAAGCATAATATCCTCTAGTTCCATCCATGTCATCGCAAATGGCAAGATTTCATTTCTTTTGATGGCTGCATAGTATTCCATTGTATATATATACCACATCTTCTGTATCCATTCATTTGTTGATGGACATCTAGGTTCTTTCCATAACTTGGCTATTGTGGACATTTGCTGCTATAAACATTCGGGTGCACGTGCCCCTTTGGATCACTACGAGGAAAACCATTCTTGAAAGACACAATCTACCAAAACTCACAAAGGTCAATGTGTATTAAAGCAATTAAGTCAATAATTAATAACTTTCTAATGTAGACAATACCAAGCCCAGATGGGTTGACTGGTGAATTTTACCAAACATTTAAATTAGATTATATCAATTTTCTATAATATCTTCTAGAAGATGAAAACAGAAGGGACATTACAAGAAAAGACAACTACAGCTCAATCTCTCTCATGAATATAAATGCAAAAATCCTCAACAACAGACCAGAAAATTGAATCCAACACTGCATAAAAAGAAGTATAAATCATAAACAAGTAGGATTTATCTCAGGTATGCAAAACGAGTTCAACATTTGAAAATCAATTAATGTAATCCTTCACATCAACAGGCTAAAGAAGAAAAATCACATAATCCTATAGATAGATGCAGAAAACACATGTGGCAAAATCCAACACCCACTCATGATCAAATCTCTTAGCAGCCAAAAAATACAGAAGAACTTCTTCAACTTAATAAAGAACATCTACAATAAATCTACAACTAATATTACGCTTACTGATGAAAAACTAGAAGCTTCCTAGTTTTAAGTACAAGGAAAGGCTCTCCCCCCTCTCACTATCCTTTCTCAATATTTTATTGGAAGTACTAGATTATGTAATAAGACAAGAAAAGGAGATAAGAGGTATAATGATTGGAAATAAAACTGCTTTGGATGCCTGGGTGGCTCAGTGGGTTAAGCCTCTGCCTTCAGCTCAGGTCATGTTCTCAGGGTCCTGGGATCAAGTCCCGAGTCAGGCTCTCTGCTCAGCAGGGAGCCTGCCTCCCCCTCTCTCTCTGCCTGCCTCTCTGCCTACTTGTGAGTAGGTATACATATAAATATGTCTCTCTGTCATATAAATAAATAAAATCTTTAGAAAAAAATTTTTTTAAAAACTGCCTTTACTCAGAGATGACACAATTATCTATATAGAAAACAAAGAACTGACAAAAATCTGAAACCAGTAAGTGATTATAGCAAGGTTGCTTGATACAAGGCTAATATATAAAACTCAATCATGTTCATGTATACCACCAATGAACAACTGGAATTTGAAATTAAAAACATGATGAATCAAATAAAATATGTACAAAGTCTATATGAGTAAAACTGTGATGAAAGAAATCATAAAAGAACTAAATGAATGGAGAGATATTCCATATTCATGGGTAGGAAGTCTCGGTGTTGTTAGGATATCCACTCTTCTCAAGGCATTCTCAATCAAAATCCCATAAAGTTATTTTATGGATAATGATAAAAGGAATCCAAGGTTTACATGGAGAGGCAAAGACCCAGAAGAGCAAACACAATATTGTAAAGAGCAAAGTTGGAGGACTGAGACTACCTGACTTCAAGACCTACTCTAAAGGTATAATAATTAAGACATTGTGTATTGGTAAAAGAGTAGACAAGTAGATCAGTGGAAGAGAATAGAGAACCAAAAAGAGATCCCCATAATTATACAACCCCTCTTTAACAGAGGATCAAAGGTAATACAATGGAGCAAAGACAGTTTTTTTTCAACAAATAGTGCAGGAACGCCTAGACATCCATACACGCACAAATGAATCTAGACACAGATTTTACACCCTTCACAAAAATGAATGGATCACAGACCTAAAAATAAAATTCAAAACTCTGAAACTCCTAGAAGGTAGAAGAAAATCTAGATGATGTTAGGTATGGCGATGACTTTTAAAATACAACCCCAAAAGCATGATCAGTGAAAGAAAGAATTGATAAGGTGGATTTCATTAAAATTAAAGACTTCTGGTTTGTAAAAGACAATATCAAGAGAATAATATAAGCCATAGACTGGGAGAAAATATTTGCAAAATACACTGATATTGGACTGATATTGGATCTGATAAAGGATCCAAAATACGCAAAGAATTCTTGAAACTCAACAATAAGAAAATGAACCATCCAATTCAAAAATGGGCAAAAGACCTGAGCAGAAACCTCAGCGAAGACATACAGATGGCAACCAGGCATAGGAGAAGATGCCCAATATCATATGTCATGAGGGAAGTGCAGCAAATTAAATTGATAATGAAGACAACACTACACGCTTCTAAGAATGGCCCAAATCCAAGACACTGACAGGAAATGCTGGTGAAGGTATGTATGAAGCAACAGGAATTCTCATTCATTGGTGGCAGGAATGCAAAACAGTATAGTCACTTTGGAAGGCAGTCTGGCAGTTTCTTCCAAAACTAAACATACTCTACCATACAATCTAGCCCTCATACTCCTGGAATTTACCCAAATGAACTGAAAACTTACATTCACATGAAAACCTGCACATGGATGTTTACAGCAGTTCTATTCCTAATCACCAAACTTGGAAGCAACCAGCTGACCACCAGCAGGTGAATGGATAAACTGTGGTACATCCAGACAATGGAATCTCACTCAGCACTGAACAGAAATGATCTACTGAACTTTGAAGAGACATGGAGGGACCATAAATGCATATTGCCAGGTTAAAGAAGCCAATCTGAAAAGTCTCCATATTGTATGATTCCAACCATATGACATGTGGGAAAGAAAAACTACGGAGACTATAAAAGGCTCAGTAGTTGCCAGTGGTTGGGGGGAAGAGCAGAGTGCAGATGATTTTTCGGGCAGTGAAATGATTCTGTATGATACCATAATGGTGAAGACAGGGCATTACATACTGGTCCAAACTCACGGAATGTACAACCACAAGAGCGAATCCTAAAGTAAACTGGGTGATGATAATGGTCAGTGTGAGTCTCCCAGTTGTAATAAACGTACCTGTCTGGTGGGGGATGCTGAGAGCGGGGGAAACTGTGTGTGAGGGTGGGGGTAGATGGGAAACCTCTGTACCCTCCCCTCAATTTTGCTGTGCACCAAAACTTCTCTAAAAGTTCAAAACACACAACAAAAAAAACACAGACGGACAAAACTTTCTGAATGAAACCAAGGAGAGTGGCTGGACCTCCTTTGGGCCCCACCTGGCCTATCACTGGCCTGAAGGGAAGGGCAGCGCAGACCATCCCCCACCCCAGCTCAGGCTTGGAAGGCTCAGCTGAGCTATGGAGCTCAAGATGCCCCCAAAGATAAGGGGGCAGGGTGGGGTGCTGGTAGGAGGAGTCTTTCTCAGACAATATAAACATATCAGAAAGCTGAGCCACAGCCTAGCCATGGTGCTGACTTGATTCACTGAATCATTGCTAGTGATGCCTGGAAATCCTCAGGCCCATCCTGCACTCCCAGCACTCTGCTCTACCTTCCCAGTGCCACTTCCCACAGCAGCAGCTACCCTTTGACCCTCAGCTTACCTCACCTGCCCCTGCCCACCAGCCCCAGGAATGCTTTCTTCTGCCTCTTCATGAGGTGACAGAAACAAGAACAAAGCAACCAAAATGGAAAGAATTTCTTAGCAAGGGCAACATAACTACGTAATTTGGCCTTTGCTGTTAAAATGCTAAACCTGTCTGTCCTAAGTTGGCAGGTCAGCAAAAACAGAAATGGTTTTTGGGGACATCTTCACTTTTTACTTTTAAACCACTATTTTTCTCTCAACGATTTTGCTTTCTATTTTTAAAAACTCTAACTTCTCTGGGAGAGCCATATAGTTTTCTTAATGTATAAAAAAAATTCTCAAAGATGTGTTAGTTCAAATGGATGCCACGAGACAGTGAAAACTGAAAGGGAAGAAATCAGAGAGGGAGACAAACCATGAGAGCCTCTGAACTCCGGGACACAAACAGAGGGTTGTGGAAAGCGAGGTGGGTGGGGAGATGGGGTAAACGGGGTGATGGGCATTAAGGAGGGCACATGATGTGATGAGTATTGGGTATTGTATGCAACTGATGAATTGTTGAACACTACATCTGAAACTAATGATGTAGTGTATGTTGGCTAATTGAAGTTAAATAAAAAAAAAAAGACAGTGACTTTGAAAGTACTTTGAAAAGTCTGGAAACATGAGAACAAAGCTGGCTGAGGAAGGGGGACTGGAGGTAATTCAGGCAGCCAGAATGCCGCCCCCTGCCCCCTGAAGCTGAGGGGTGACGCCCAGAGGCTGAAGACTAGTGAAAAGACAGTGGGCATGCTGGCTGAACTTCAAGAAACTGGATGTTCACTCACGTTAATGGAAGCCAAACTAACCACCCAAACTGTCCTTCCCCAATTCCCCACCCTACTGTTGCTGGTGAACACCAAGGCCAAGGGCCATTAGCCCCGGGCTGCCAATACTGGCTTTTGAAGGCTTCCCTGTCCAGGCTGCCTTGAATGTTCATTTCCAGTGGTTTCACCCAGATAATTCACACTGGGAAGAAACCGAGCAGCATTTTTAGAAGGAGAATCATGATTTTACGACCACCCAGGTACTCATGTTTGTTGAGCTCCTGCTCCGTTCCAAATGGTGCTGCAGCACACGACCTACATTTCCTATCATCCATTCTACCGGCCTTTGGAGAGATTTTACTGCCGCGTCTATACCTTTTCTTTAGCTAAGATGGAGGATTGCACTGAGGCCGGTCAGAGTGTTGGGAATTTCTTCCAAGCAAGGAGATGACCTTCTGAGAGCAATGACAGAGCCACGCCTGAGGAGAGAGGCAGGCCTGTGGGTCTGGTAGAAATCTCTTTATGTTGGGCTGATTTGGCCCTTGAGCATGAGTCAGGGCATTGGTTCGATTTCATGGCCGGTTACAGTCGGCCACGCTGTGTTCGGAGGGAGGACAAACTGTCAACGGGAAGCTGTGTAACTGCGTCGTACAAGTTGGCAGGAGTGACAGGCTGTAGGGTCCCCGGAGGAAGACGAAGAAGGGAGGGTAGAGGGGAACTGCCTGGGGGTCACACTGGGTACCAAATTTCACCAGACAGAGATCTGGGAGTCCTGATTACTCTGGAACCACCATTCAAAGCTTTCCAGAGACTGACTAGCCAACTGTCTGCTGCCCAGCATTCTTTGGATGAAAACCCCGGCAGGAACCCCCCCCCGCCGCCCCCAACTAACCTTGGGAGCATGGCCCGTGGCATGACCAGGTGTTCCTGCCAAGGAATCCAAATCAGCCAAGAGGACTCCTGAGGCATTTCAGTGCTGAGCACTGAGCTGCTTCTTCCTTCTATGCCCTCATGGGCCTCCCATGCCCTTTCATGCCCTCAACGTACAGCTGGTTGTCTACCTAAAATGCCATCCCTTTTGCCCTCCTTCCTTCAGGTTCTTCTCCTCCCTCATGGTGTAGCTGAAACCCCCTCTCTCCCCAAAGCCTGGCCTGAGCACCCTAGTCCTGAGGGTCTCTCTTGTCCATGAACTGCTCACCCTTATTTCTGACTGGCTACTTGACTTATTATTTATTATTTAACTTGTTCATGTTTACCACCCAAGTGGAAGTTTCTAGAAAGTTAAAGTAATGCTCTAACTCCAAGTTCTCCATGCCTTGTTCAAAGCAGGATGCCAAGCTTTTAAATGAATACTAACCCCAAGGAGAGCAGCTGAACTTAAGCAGCATAATGGCAACTCTCAGACTAGATCCCAGTAGATACTACGTATCTGAAATCCTAAACTCTCTATGCAAGCACTTCCCAATCATGTAAAATTCAGTGCCAAGGCGAAAGAAGGGAAAGCAGTCAGCTGACGTGACTTTATTTAAAAACAAACAAACAGAAGTCCCCGTATGTAATTACCTCCTTGTGGGATTCAACCATAGAAAGACTAAGGTTTAACATTATTACAGGACCTCTAGGGGCCCTTCTTCCATAACTACTCACATGTAAGCAGAGGATGCGTGCACAAGGGTGTGTACAGCAGCAGAAAATAGTGAGGATACAGAAACAAGTCAGTGTCCCTCAAAAGGGCAATGCTAAAGTCACGCGTGGAATATTCTTAACGTGGAATACTAAGCAGCCACTAAAAAGACTAAAGTAGACGTACACATACTGACTCAGAAATAGTCTAAGTCACACTGGCAGAAAAGCAGATTACATGGTGATGTGTAGAGGATTTAATTAACAAATATTTTTTGAGAGTCAACATGTCAGGCACTGTTATAGGTACTGGGAAAACAGAGAGCTAAGTGGGTGGAAAAAACCCTCTGCCCATTATGGATCTTCATATTTTGAAGGGTGGAAAGAAATGTGACTTATTGAGAAGTAATTTATAATATTAGAAGGTGGTAAGTGTCAGGAAGAAACAGCAAGCAGAGGAAGCTGATGGAAGGTAAGAGATGAGTTGTTAAAAGGGTGGTCGGTGTAGCCCTCAAAGAGGAGGTAATCAAGTGTGTGTATGTGCGTGTGCACGCACATAGGGAGGGCATGGGCAGCTTCTAAGATGGCTCCTGATGGCCTCCACCTGGCATCCGTTCCCTTAAGTCATTGTTTCCCAACGAGTGTGTGCCAGGTGTAGTCATCTGTTCTCGTGGACAGAAAACGTCAAAAGTGCTGGGATGTCATTTTTGACATTAGGCTACAAAAGACTGTGGCTTCTGTTTTGAGCATCCTCACTCATTTTCTTGTTTGCATGCTCTGAAGGAAGCCAGTTACCATATTGTGAGCTGCCCCGGTCAGATGCCGATGTGGCAAGGAATGGATGTATCCAGCCCAGCTAACAGCCAGCAAGGACCTAGGACTCCAATAGTCACATGAGCAAGATTGGAAGGGATCCTCTCCTGGTCAAGGCTTCAGATGAGTCTGGAGCCCCAGCTGTCAGCCTGCCTACAAGCTCATGAGAGACCCTGAGCCAGAAGCACTCAGCTGGGCTGCATCTAGACAGAAATTCTGAGATAACACTGGTGGTTTTAAGCCACTATGTTTTAGAACAGTCTGTTATGCAGCACCAGATACCTAACACAGAGACAGTGAGTGAGCGAGCGAGCGACTTAGTTTAGATATCCATGAAGCAAACATACACAAAACAGCCATGGAAGGACCCATAGAAGCTAAGTCTGGGGATGTAAGTAGAAAGAGAACATGAAGAAGGACTTTAGCACCTATTATATATAGATACTTTAGCCTTGCTAGAATCTTTTAGAGTGAGAATTTTTTTCTTTTTTGTTCTTTTGAAATGTGTTCTTTTTTTTTTCATTCATTATTTTCTTAACAACTAGCTCCTTGTCATAACTTCTTGAGGTTATGACAAGGAGCCTAGTTGTTAGGAAAATAATTAAGGACTAACACATTCAGAAATGATGAGAATAAAAATCCTTTCTTCTGTGTTTAAAGTTTTTTAAATATCCAAAACACTTTCTTTAAAAAAGGAAGAAGGAGGGACGCCTGGGTGGCTCAGTTGGTTAAGCAGCTGCCTTCGGCTCAGGTCATGATCCCAGTGTCCTGGGATCGAGTCCCACATCGGGCTCCTTGCTTGGCGGGGAGCCTGCTTCTCCCTCTGCCTCTGCCTGCCTCTCTGTCTGCCTGTGCTCGCTCTCTCTCTAACAAATAAATAAATAAAATCTTAAAAAAAATAAAAAAAAAAGGAAGAAGGAAGGAAGGAAGAGGGGTGGGAGGAAGGAAGAAGGAAGGGAGGGAGAGAGGAAGAAGGAAGGAAAGAAAAGGATTGTAAAAGAAAGGAAAGAGGGAGGAAGGAAGGAAAGAAGGAAGAAAGCAGACAGGGAGGGAGGGAAGGAGAGAGGGAGGAAGGAGGAAAAGAGGAAGAAGGCAGGAAAGGAGGGCGGAAGGGGAAATGGAGTGAGGGAGGGAAGGTGTGAGGAAGGAAAGAGGAAGGGAGGGAGGGACAGAAGGAGAAGGAGGAAGGGAGGAAAGAAGGGGGGAGGAAAAAGGGAGAGAGGGAGGGAGGAAAGAAGGGAGTTTCATTCTCATTATAGTTCTCAGAAGACAGGAGGGCAGCTGAGCTTAGAAGAAAGCCCAGGAGATTAGAAGGAAGCCAGAGTGACTTCTCTACCACTGCCCAACCAGGCAATAATGCAGTCAGGACCAAAACAGCTTCCCAGACACTTACCCTGTGAGCTTGATGGACCACAAATCCCTAAGTCATTGGTCCTCCAACAAAGCGACCCCTTCCTCATCCCTTTTTGGAGACCAAGTGATACTCTGACCCCTCATTCCATGAAAGCAGCCTCAGATCACAACAGTTATTAAAACGGGCTCTCAAAGAAAGGCGGGGGGCCAAGAAAGGGCTTCTTTGGGAATCTCTAGGCCAGACCCTTTCCCAGTGTACATTTACCCCTACCTGGGAACAGAGGTGCAATCCGAGCAGACAGGCAGGTCCAGGGGGCCTGTCTCACACAGGGATGAGAAACAAACAGAGCTTCCACAGGTCCCCTCAGGGTACACTGGGAGCTGTGTAGAGAGCTCCGGCTTTCTGCTAACTTGCCCCCCTGGTGCTGAGGACTTCATGGCAGTGGGGCTGGAGATGTGAGTGTGGGATCATGGGCAGAAGAGAAAGGGGAGGTGCACTATAAGGCAAGGAGAATCGCTCACCTTCTTTAGAGAAGAAAACAAAAATCAAAAGGTCTCAGGTGTCTTTCCCTTCAGGGGGACTGACTCCACGTGTCAATGGAAAAATAAAACACAAGTGCAAAAGGGCCTAAAGAAGTCTAATGTGCTAAATACAAATAAGAATAAATATATGCTATCAGTTAAACAAAAAAAAAAGTTTGGGGTGGGATGCCTAGGAAGGTTCATGGTGCAGGTGAGGTCAGGTTGGAGAAGCAGTGCAGTTAAAATAAAGTGAAAAACAGAAAGGGTTCAAATGCCTCAGGGCCTTAGTGATGGATTCTGGTATCTGGGGGTTTGAAGTCAGTTTCTAGTCTCTGGTCTAACAGTGGCTGGGGGGCTCAGGCAGACTCACAAATGAGTTTGGAGAGAGACTCAGACTCGACAGGCACCTGAATCCCAAGGAAAAAGACAGGAAGGAAGTATTTTATCTGATCACTCAGTGCCAGTGTTCTTCTACCCTTGACCAAGGGGCTCGGTTAGGCAACGATGGTTTGTGTGCATTCTCCCAGGGCCTGGTGCCTTTGGGCCATCGGTGGCAGGGAGGTGGCAGCCCAGAAGGGACAGGTGGTATCCCCACGGGTCCCTGGCTGTAACTTCCTTGTGCACACGGTCTAGTCTCTCCAGTTCTCCACCTCCTTCTCGTACAACAGGGTGATTCTGTACCTCCTACCCAGTCCACAGAGGGGCAGGCCTCAGAGGAGTACGGGAACAACCCCTGAACCCAGGTGGCTCAGGCAAGCCGAGGCTGAAGAGGGAGTGACCAAGACAGACTTGTGGATCCTTCCATATAGACCGAAGCTCTCAGGGAAACTGTTCCACTGACCACATGTGACCCTATTTCCAGGAGTGGGATGGGCAAGAAAGTGGAAGCCATGGACCAGGGGATGGACCCTGGCCTACGGAAGCAAGGCAGCATGACCCTGCAAAGGCGGGAAGCTGATGGAGGGTTCTGGATCTGGAGAGGGCGCGGAGCACAGAACAGAGTCCTTGGGGTGGGGGGAGCACCAACACCCGGTGATGCTTCAGGACCCTGGGCAGCGCTCTAATCCTTGGGTTGTTTCTTAGCAATCACAGCAGCAGAAGCAGACTCAGAACCAGGCCCGGGGGGCCCTGTCCTGGCCTCTTCTGACATCCCCCTCTCCATAGGGTACAAGGGCTGCAGGGGCAAAAAGATTTGAGTTTGAAAAGGGATCCAAAGAGAGAAGACAACATGGCGGATCGGAGGCAGGGGAAGCACTCTGTAGGATGACGGTGGATTCCTGTCCTCACACAGCTGTCCAAAACCCCAAACGTCCAATGGCAAGAGTGAACCCTAGTGTGTACTGGAGACACCGGGTAGCAATTTAGCAATGTAGGTTCACCAGCTGAAACAAATGGACCCCTTGGTGGGGGACATGGCGTTGGGGAGGGGTGCTCATGGGGATGAGGTGGAGGGGGTAGATGGGAAATGTCCACACATTTCTCTCCATTTTGTTGTAGGACTTAAAGCTGCTCTAAAAAAAACAGGCTGCGCTGACTGAGGGGCGGGAGAGAGTGAGCAGGGTGAGGAAAGGAGCAAGGGGAAGCGAGCCCTTCGTGGTAACGGAGGAACAGGGGAGGGGAGATCTGCGAACGTGTGCTGGGGACCCTGCGTTCTAAACAGCCTTGCGGTCTGTGGGGCCTGCCTCCCTCCCGCTGCCCTGGGCTCCTGAGAACAGGGAGCCTGGTTCTCCCCTGCCTTGGCTCGAGCAGACCTGGGAATGTTGCCTGCCAAAAACAGCTAGAGACACATCCCTGGGCCCTGCCTTGTTCCAGAGTCATTCAGGGACCTCAGGGACCCCAGGGCCCTGGCGGTAACATCCGGGCGCCTGGGCCGCTTTCTTAAAATGTCAATATTTCTGAGATGATAGTACCTTCATTTTAGATTCCCTAGATAGATCAATCATTAATACAGTTACTGAATACCAGACATGGCCTCATCAGAGTCCCAGCCAGAGCAGGCTTTGTGCTTCCCGCAGCCCCGCTCAACCTTCCCCAGATGCATCGCTCCTCGCTCCTCCCCTAACACCACTCTTACTTCCTCCTCTTCCACTGTTTCAATGTCACTTAGCATCAAAACGGATCTCAGGTGAGCCGTGCTTCTTTGTGTCAGGGTCCCTTCCCAGTACAGTGGGCAGGGAGGTCTGAACCAGCACCTCACCTAGGACAGCAGTGTGTCCATAGGCAGCACCCCATCCTAGCCCCACGTCAGGGTGCCCTCAGCTCCCCACACAGCCATTTCCAACCTTCAACCCCTCTTCTTACACCACCCACACCCACTTCTTACCTCAACTCCAAAAGGGATCTCCCAGTTCCGAAAACCAGGGAACTCTCCTTGCAATGAATGCCCTCAACAATTCAGAACTTGAAGGATCCTCTTGTCCCCTCACCTCCTGTCCCTGATGCCAAGAAGCATATCTGCATCCAGGCCTGGTCTCAAGGCTTTCCCTCCGGCTGGGAGGACAGGGTATTCATCTTTCTCCCCCAGGCCCACCCCTCTCCCTCCTGGCTCACTAATCTCTCCTTTTCCTCAGTCTTCTCCCTCATTATGGGAAGCATTCTGAGAGAATGCTTCATCTTCCATCTGGCTTCAGCCTCCACAGCTGGGCTTCCATTCCACCCAGACAGCTCCTGTCAAGGTCACTAGTCACCTCCTAATAGTTACATCCGACCCCGCGTTCCACTTAGTTTCAGTGACCTCTTGGAAGCATCTGGTACCAATTACCACTTCCCTTAAACATTTTTTTTTAATACTCTCTACTCCTTTGGCTTCCATGATGCCATCCCTCCAGACTTTTCCTGAGATCCTCCTGCCTTGTGTGTAGGCTTGGCCTTGATGCCTGTCCCCTTCCTCCCCTAGACCTCAGGGTGTTACCTTCTCTTCTCACACTCAAGGCACTTCTGGGGAGGACATGAACTTTACAGCTTCAACCACTACCTGCTACATGAATAAATCCCAAGTCTGAAGGCTCAGTGTAGACCTCCGCCCAAATTTCAGTAAGAATGCCCAACAGCCGGACAGCTCCATAGAGAGTATGGGCGTCCACAATCCGCCTGCCTGCTGGGTCAGGTCATGGAACTGAGCACCCCATCCAGGCCCCCAGAGCATGCTCCCACCTTCCCCTATGGTCACATGCTGTTTCCCATCTCATTAGAGCCGAAGGCAATTCATGAGCAGGACGGCAGGAAACAGGAAAGAACTTGAGACTCAAGAGTCAAGGTCAAACCTTATTCCTGCTACTAAGCCTTGTGACAGGAACAAGTCATTTGGTCTCTGAGACTCAGGGGTCATGGGAATAACATCAAGTATGTAACAGGTCTCTGCAGCATCAGTAAGATGCCGTATGTGACAGTGTCCTAGCTAGCATGGTTCCTTCCCAGAGTAAGCCCGGAACCACGGATTGTGACAGAAGGATATCATTCCTTATTTCCGGACCTAACTCCGGAAATATGCTTCCCTTCTGCTCCAGTGTATCTTTTCCTTAAATTATTTCTCCACTTTTATAGACTCAACTTGTCTCCTCTCCCCCAGCTTGCTCATGGTCTTAAAGGTCTTAAAGACAGAGGAGGCACACCTTCCTCCTAGCATTCCCTCTGCGGCGTTTCCCTGGCTGCTCCCTACAGAGATTGCTGAACAAATCCATGAGTAAGTAATGAGAGCTTAACAAGGGCTTGTGCTTCATCCTCTAGCCAAATGTGGAACTTACCTGAGAGTCTCTGAGCACAAAGAATTTTTGAAAAAGAAGAGACTGAAGGGACATGGGAGTATGGAGGAGGCAGGGGGAGAGCGAGGGCATGGCCCAGGGAGCCTTACCTTTGCACTGCAAACCCTGCCGTAGGAGGCCCCAGAGCAAGGACCCACAGTGGTCACAGAAGGTGGGGACCTTGTAGTTGTGGATCCCGAACTTGTGGGGCATGTTGACACTGAACCGCTGCGAGCCCACCTGCAGGGATGGCAAAACACAGGGTCACTACCGAGCTCGCTCACACGGTGGCATGCTTACTGCTGGAGCTCCTATAGGCTGGCTTTCCCAGAAGGCCTGGCCACCGAAGCGGGGAGGTGGGAGCTTGGCTCAGAAAGCTGTCCTGAGAAACCAGTGCAGAGAACCTTCTGGGGCCTTTGCTCCTGAGGCCTTTAGCTCACTCCTCACCTCTCTGTTGGACCTTGAGAGGCCAGGCCCACTGCCCGGTGAGGTCCCCCCAGGACTGTGGGCTTCCATCTTTCATGACACATGGCACTCAGTGCACACCTGACATTTTGGCTGTTGATGAGATGTCATGTGTATTTCTCAAGGCTACTTTGTGCCTGGAGGCCGTTTTGGCTGCTTGGTAGTGGATGGATTCTATAAAGACCCTGAAGCCCCAGCCCAGCTGCGGAAAGTGCAGGTCTCCAGTTAGGACAGGCAGTAGTTGTGGTGAAGCCTGCTAACCCAGAGCCGTGCGCACTAAGAGCACGGAGGTATGGGGACTGCCCACAGGCCAGGCACCACCATCACCGTTAAACCTCACCGGCATCCCGCGGGGAAGGCGCCGTTGTTGGCCTGAGTTTCCAGCAGGGGAAATTAAGGCAGCATGAGATTAAGAAGCACGCCGGTAAGCTGATGAGCAGCGGAGGCAGAATTTGAGGCCCATGAGTGTGAATTCAGAGCCCAGGCCTTTTCAGCATCGTGCTGCCACTTAGGGATTATTTAAAAGAAGAAAAGAGAAGGCGGTAAGGTGGAGGGGGAAGGCCCGGGGTGGGGGTGGGGGGGGCGCAGTGTATTCTGATCTGTGGGCCTGTGTCTGCCACCAACCATCTGTGAGGTCTTGGAAATTTCCTGACTTCGTGGGGCTTCAGATTCTTGATCTGGCAAATGAGGATGGCAGCCCTGTCCCACCGAACGTCACAGGGCTGCGGGGGGTGGGGGGAGGGGGTGCAGGGGACAAGACGTACGGAAGTGAGGGATAGTTGGCATGGTCCGCCTTTCTGGGTCTCCTTCTCTACGTCTACCTTCTCTACGTCTACCTCTACATCTACGTCTACACTGAAGGGTGTGGATCACTGTAGGCACTCTTTTCCTGCAAATGCTGAAGACGTGGTGGACCCACACTGAGAACAGACTTGAGGGTCCCAGGAAGAGGCTCACAAAGGGATACAGGTGACAGACAAAGGTGAAGAGGTGGGGGAGCTCCCAGGAACTCGGAGGTTCAGCTGGGAGCACCTAGGACACTAAGGTATCAGAGGATGGTGGGTGGAGGACAGGGCATGCACACGAGCCACAGAATCAGAGGCTGTGAAAACAAGCACGAGGGCCGCGCACACATAGGTACCCATGTGCACATGCCGCTCTGCCGTGAAAACGGGGGTGGGGGGCGGTGAGTGAGACCAACACAGAGGCCATGGGAGGGAAGAAGAGAAAGACAGAACTGGAAAGTGAAGAGGAAAGGAAGGTGATGCAAGGGAGAACCTTGGGCGGTCCCCACACTTGGAAGCATGGGGAGAGGCGTGTCTTTGGCGCTAACACACAGGCACTAAGCAGGGAGAGAAGCTTAGGCTCCCCAGCAGAGGGCTCCCATGTCTTCCCTCACTCCTGTAGGGGTGCAGCAATGCCCTAAGAGCCTGGCCCTGCGAGCCCCGGGACAGGCAAGAACTTCACAAGGCAGAGAAACCCACATCAATCCTTGGCAACTTCTCTCCTTTGGGACACATGCCATGTGTGGGCACACCTTCACTGGTGACGTCTATTCGCTGCCAACGGGCCAGGAAGGACAACCAGAAAGCACTTGGTCACAGACTCAGCTGCAAGGGGGTATCTCCCACCTCGGCCCTCTAACTTGCAGGGCATGGACTTGTTTGGGACTTTTCCCTCCAAGAGATGCGGCAGAGCTATAGAAACCTGTAAGGGTTCACAGGGGAAGAAACCCAGGAGGTTCTGGAGGGAAGGAATCATGCGTTCCTCTTTGTTCAGTGGCACGTGGCACAGTATCTGGCACAGAGGAGGAGGTGCTCAGAGGATGTCCACAGGACAGAAGGGAGACCGACAGCAAGCCAGCCACCTGCCTTTCCTTTACCTGTCCCAGTAACAAACATGACTGCATACTTGGGTCTCGGCCCTGCCACAGGAGCCAGGAGCCAGGAGGTGGTGAGAATCTGTACTTCCCACCGTGACGGCAGAGCCCCCACAAATAACTTTGGTGACCTAGGCTGCCTGTCTTTCAGGGACATGGAAAGTTCCATCCAGGCCATGCCCCCACTGCTTTCCAGAGACTGTGTGAAAGCAAAAGGAGATAAAAGATAGGAAATGTTTCTGATGCCAAGATACCATTTGGATGAACTGTCTTTTCGTAGTAGTGGTCCTGTAAGTTGCTCTTTTTGGAAGCCAAATTATAAACTTACCTAGCATCTCTTTGACCCCTAGTTCTAATGCACTAATTACCCAATACTTATAAGCAGGCCTTTGAAATCCACGCTGTGAACATCGATAACACCCACCCTGACACTCTCCTTCCAGTCACTCAATTAGGAGAAACCCACCTTCACTGTTGAACTGTCTCACTTCCTTACCCCCAGGGACTTCCCTAACAGTCAACCTGATACTAGGTTGGAAGATTAAGAGACAATGAGGTCCAGCAGTCAAGGGCTCAGACTCCATGGGACAGACTACCTGGGTGTGAACATGGCTCCTTCACGTACTAGCTGTGTGATCTGGGGCAAGCTAACATGACCTCTCTGTGCTTCCACTCTCCCTGTTGCAAAATGAAGATAATTGCATAGCTCTTCTTAAGGCTGTTTTGAGATTAAACACTGTATGACAAAGTACTTAAATCAACACATGGTAAGTACCCCATGAATGTCGGCTGGTATTATTACTGTGGTTATTTCTGCCTCTTAAGGGTTTCTTGGGTTGCTAATTCCTCTCCGTTCCCCCTGTCACCTCAGAAAGACAAGGTTTCCGCTTGTGTGTCCTGTCTCTCTCCCTGTTTATGTGGGGTGTGGAGCCAGTGACAGGTCACTTAGCAATGTCAATGTTCTGAGGAGATAACAACATAAAGCAATTCACACGTTCCTCGCAGGCTTTAGCTCTGGGATTGTGCGGCTCTTGCCCTAATAGCCACAGACATGATACTGACTCTGAGCCATGGTCGTTCTCTAGACTGTGTCTCCTGCTGGAAGGCTGTGGACAACTCCCTCAAATCTGATCAACACGATGGAGAAAGCCAGGGGATCTCAGAGAGATAAAGAGTTTCTCAGGAACCACTGAGGGGGCGGTGGAGGGGAGGAGTGGCAGTGAAGAAAGCCCCAAATTTCAATGTTATAAATAGTTACCTCATCGGGAGTTTCCTGTTTCTTTAATCCAGCACACTTCGTAATTATGAGCTCATGGCATCGCTTGTGGACCACGCAAGTGCAAACTGCAAACAGCAAAAATGGGAAGGCTGAGCGACAAGCTGGGGTAGAAAGCTTCCACTCCAAGATTCTGGTCTCCATGGAGGGACGCTGGGAGCCACGCCCCTCCTGTGCCTGAGTCTTAAAGACCCTGGCTGAAGCTCGGCAGACTAAGTCATTTAGGAGCACTGTGCCATCAGTGCCATTAAGGTTCCCTGAAAGCTCTGGAGAAGAATGCACCACTTACACCCAGAGGGCCTCAGGATTTTTCTCTAGATATGGAATTACCAATCGATTTCCCCACTTCTGTATGCCAAGGTCAGGGAACAGTTTCCTTCTGTGAAGCAGGTCTGTTAAAGGCACCGCAGCAATCCTATGCCCCGGCCCACGTCATGTCAGCATTGGCAGGTGTGACGGGGAGCACTGCTACGGGATAATGGGTCTTTTGAGGCACAGGAATTCTTAAACATTTTTAATTTCACAGTGGCTGACAGCTCGGTCTTCCGCATCCTGGGACAGTGTGAGCTGCGGTGGCCAAAGAGGTAAGCAGCTATGTGCACACATGCTACCTCAAGGACATGTGGGTTCTGACAGAACCTGCTCAGGTCCCCTGGGGTGATCCCAAGTCAACCAGTGGCTGGGTGAGGAGACGGAATGGTCTCCCAGCTCTAACCACAGAGAAATCTTGATCACAGCACCCATCCACCCTCCAAACCTGGAAAACCCGACCTTGCATTTTAGTCAAAGAACTGAAAACAAACAAACTTCAATAATTTCAAGTGAGTCTTAAATGTTGAAGAGCTAATGATTCCACAGTAGAGACAAAAAAAAAGAGGGAGAGACAGAGAGAAAGAGTCAGCAAGGATCACTGAGTGACAGGAGTGAATCGAGCAGGTGAGGGAACTTCTTCAGGGAGTGAGAGAGAGAGGGGGTTGACGGGGTACACGGAGCCTGGCTCAGGGCAGGGCAGGGCCTTCAAAGGGTGTTGAATGGTTGTGTCTTATTGGGAAAGGAGCAGAGACCCTGGGGACCGCTGGAGACAGGTACCCACAGGTACTCCCATACCTCTATGCCCCATATATGAGATACAGGAGCCATGTCCAGGCAGGGACAAAAGAAAGCAAGGTCTTGCTTCTTGGAGAGGGAACAGGAGCGTGCAAACCCTATAGAGCCTCTAAATGTCATCAAACCCAGCAAGTGTGTCCTAGAAGTGTTGTTGATCTGGACAGACCAGTGGGCCCCCAAGCATTTAGTTCCTACAATGCCTCTTACCTTGACATTGGTATCCCTGCTTTCCTATGACACCCCTGAAAAGAAGAATACAACCTTTTAATAAATTTTAGTAGGTCAAAAACCACACAAAGCCACCCCCTTCTGGCCACCAGCCATAATGCACCAAGTAGACTAGATCCACATAGCAGCAGGATTTAACTTCCTTAAAGTGACTCCTTTGGGGCGCCTGGGAGACTCAGTTGGTTAAGCCTCTGCCTTCTGCTCATGCCACCATCCAGCAGTCCTGGGACTGAGCTCTGCTCATCACAGGGCCTGCTTCACCCTCTTCTGCTGCCCCGCCCTCCTGCTCCTTCTAAGTAAACAAAAAAATCTTAAGGAAAAAAAAAAAAAAAAAGGCTCCTTCGTAGGCAACAGAGGTTAGAGCCAGTGTTTGGAATGGGTACAAAGCCTGGTCAGTGTCAGGGCTTGGTTTCCTAGACCAACAGCCATTCCAGTGGGGCCATCAGTGTTCTGGGACGCCACAAAGACTCAGCGCACTCAAGGCAGGTCTTGAGCAGCTGAACATGGCCAGTAATCATGTAGGAGGGCTCTAGCGTACAGGCCTATTCCCTGGGCATTCCAGAAGCAGTCAAGGGTTCTAGGTCAGTCTGTGGCCAGGGCTAGGGGTTCAAGACACTGTTTGGTCAAGGGCAATGGCGGAGGTTCCTTCCCAGGCGTCAGCTCCCCTGGGGCAGGGTTAGGGTCAGCATGGACACAGAACAATCCAACCAATCTTGCCTGGGCCCTGTCCTCAGTGACACCACCAAATGGCCAAGGGGCAATCTGCCATTTCCAGCCCAGTGGGAGCCGCACCTTGGGAAGTCTAGAACCAGCGGTGTTTGCCATCTACTGAGAGGAGACCTGAATCCATACGTCTCAGCTTCCACAACATACTCCCTCCAAACACACAACTCATAACGGAAATACAGAAAACAGAGGTCAGAGGGTGGAAGCAGCACGGGGGGTAAGATGTTTCTGTGATGGGACTGGGGCATTATTCCCACTTCCAACAGGCTGAGAGTGCTCTGAGCCACAGATGTCCATGCCAACCTCCGTGACTAGTTCTGGAAAACCACAAGGACAAGACAAGCCGCTCCTGCACACCTTGGCAATTCAAAGCCTAATTCAAATGATCCTTGGCTTGGTTTGTGCGGCAGACTGGCCTCACTTATTCTCCCCCACAGGATCCAAGTGTGTCAGCAAAGTTCAAGAGCTCAGAGAGGTTGCCAGGAAGGCTGGTGGGAGGTCAGGAACAGCTTTCTGTTGGGCTCACCAGGGGTGGAAGTGGGTCTCTGACACTTCCTAGCAGGAGGATGTCACACTAGTCTTGTTTTCCTTTCTGAGTCTCAGTACTGTTGTTAGTGGAGTGGCTTTAATAATACATAGCTTCTAGGACACTGAAATGATTTAATTAGATATTCTCAGGGCCTAAGAGAGGACCTGGCACATGGTAGGCATTCATTAAGATTCCCCCTCCAATACCCAAGGCCAGTGCTCCTTATCCATCTCCATCTCCCAAAAAGGCCTACAAACTACCTGTCTTTGCCTATCAAAATCCTAGTCATCATGAAAGGAGAAATGCCACCTCTTCCAGGAAGCATTCCCTGAGCACTCCAGCCAATGCTGCTCTCTCATTCCTCTGAAATCTGGGCATCCTAGTAGCACCACTGTTATAACAGTTATTAAGAACTGCTTTGAATTACAGATACTGGCAATCAAGTATTTTTTAAGCTTTATCATGGGAAAATTCAGATATGTACAAAAATGAAGAGATAAATGTAAGGGACCTATGACCCAGCTCTAACAATGATTAATGCACAGCTGGTCTCATTTCATCTCTACCCCTAGCCCCTCTGCCCTCCTTCCAGATCATTTTTAAACAAATCCCAGACATATTATTTCATTTCTAAATAATTAAGCTTGTGTCTCTAAAAGATAAGAATTCCTTTAAAAAATACATCACAACATACCACTATTGGTTATAAAATCTTAACTCATTAAACATGATATATGATATGATCCTAAGTATAAAGTCACCATTCTTCCCAGTTATCCCCCCAGGCACTAAAGACTCACTGAGCCTTCCAGAAAAGTCATCTACAATCAAATGAAGAAGAAATAAAGCCCATCAGCACCTTAAAAATAAAGTTTCTCTTCTCCTACGCCCCCCTCCCCCATGTCTCACCTCAGGGAAGGCCTCACTAGAGGTTCCCAGGAGAGAGGGCCTTACCAGATAAAATCTCTGCAGTGGGAGCAGTAGGTGGGCTGCCGAAGGTAAGTAGCCATGAACTTGTGGCCGTTGACCTGGTGGACCCTGCGCCTGACAGCCCCCTGCCGCTTCCTGGGCCGCATGCGCTCCCTGAACACGCGCTCTTCATTGTCCTTAGGGGCTGGGGAAGGACAAGAGCAGAGAAGAAAACACAGTCTGGGTTAGCACACCTGGGAAGAGACCTCTTACCCCACTCTCAGCGCTGGGAGCGGGAGCGGCATGGGCAGGAGTGTCCATGGGCTGAGGGACTCCGGGGTCTGAGCCTCGCTGCTCAATCCCAGCGAGGGCACACCATGAGAGACAGGAAGACCCAGACTGGGCCGCTGTTACCCCTACAAGCGGCACCCCCGAATTCATCCAGATCCCAGTCCTGCCCCTGGTGTGGCTGCTCCATTTTCCCTGGGGGAAGCAGCTGCACACTGCAAGGGTGTGGGACCAAAAGGCTCAAGGTTCACATTTTATCACAGCTTCTTGGCAGCGGGCCTTAGCCAGCCAGTGCGTCCTTGCCTGGAGCCTCTAAGGGCCCAGACCTCTGGAAACAGGGTACAGTGCTAATGCCAAAGGCACTGTGGAATCTGCACCCAGTTCCCTGGCTCAGAGAAACTGGACTTTTCTTCCTTCCCCTTCTTCTGGACTAGGACAACCAGGAATATTTCCTGAAGGTCAAAAGGAGACAGAAACCTAACACTGGGAAAGCAGTTTTCCAGAAGACTCAGACCCACCACCATGGACTTTACGACCTCACTGAAGACAAAAGGACTGTCCTCACTTCTCCCTTGGTTCCACATCAGAGGTTACCCCAAGCCTCAGAGAGTCCTGCAACGGTGCTAATGAACTACCACAATGCTTGTTATGGTCTGAATGCTTGTGTCCCACTCTCCCATTCATATGTTGGTGTGCTACCTGCCAGGGTGACCCAGTCATGACAGTGAGGTTCCCAGGATGGGGTGAGGGCTCTTAAGAGGACGTGACCCGAGCTTACTCACTATCTTACGAGGACCCAGAGAGAAGATGGAGGTCTACAAGGTAGGAAGGGGTCCTCACCCAACCGTGTGACACTTTCATCTCAGACTTTCAACCTCCAGAACTAGGAGCAAGAAGTTTCTGTTTTTTTGTTGCTGGAACCACTCCGTCTACAGCATTTTGTTCTGGCAGCCCAAGCAGACCAATACGAGAGTCACACTTAATGCTAACTGAGGGCTTACTCTGCGGCAGGTGCTCCTTGAATGCTCACAGCGGCCCTTCTTAAAGGCAGCTGATCATAGCCACACTTCATAGGTGTGCAAATTGAGGAATAGAAAGTTGATATAACCAGTTTCTGTTAGCACAGCTACTAAGTGGTGGAGCCCAGATTCTAACACAGAGAGTGGGGGAGAAGCCAGTGTTAACACTGTCCACATGCCGCTCTGAGTGACAGCCTACCCTCCCGACAGCAAGGTCTCAAAGTGCTCAACTGAGGGGCTCTTACAATGCAAGAGTCGAGCAGCCTCTGGCTTCTCCGAGGGCAGGGGAGGCACCTGGTTCCCAGCAGTAGTGCTGGCCCTGGAAGGTCGCCTGCACGGCACAGCTTAAAATGCACTGGGAAGGCTCCGTGCCCCTCCAACCCAAGTATCCTCCACACCTGACATGCCATCATGACAGTGTCGTCTTGGGGTGAGAAGGGCACCTGAGTGAGCCCAACAGCTGGAGGATCTGAGGGTAGTCTGTCAGTGGGGACTGGGCTGGGGTGGAGGGACACAGCACTAGAGGAAGAGAAAGGGAAGAATGGGGAGCACATGCCCAGTGGGGGCCTTCAGGGGGAAGAAGCCTCCAAGCAGACAGAGCTGCTGATCCCCAGCACAGACCCTGATGACCTAGACGGGGGTCTGCCTGCCACCCCTCTGTTTCCCCACCCCAGCCATCCTGGGCCCCCTTTTGAACGGGTGCTTTTTATATTCCAAAAAGTCTCTGACCTGGAAAGAGATGGAGTATGCAAATCCCACCTTCTACCCTGCCACAACCTAAGGACCAAGGCCCCGTTGATCAGATTCTAATGGGAACGTCCCAGCTCTGCTTTAATATAGAGACATATACACACACACAGAAATCTGGCCATCAACACCCAACTGTCCAACGACAGGTGACTTCTATTTCTGCTGCCCACTTTTCACTATATCCAGAATATTCTACCACATTTAGAAGCAGAAAAAAATATATGGTAATTTAAGATTTTTTTTTAATTTATTTATTTGAGAGAGAGAGCGAGCACAGGCAGACAGAGAGGCAGGCAGAGGCAGAGGGAGAAGCAGGCTCCCTGCCGAGCAAGGAGCCCGATGTGGGACTCGATCCCAGGACGCTGGGATCATGATCTGAGCCGAAGGCAGCCACTTAACCAGCTGAGCCACCCAGGCGTCCCTATATGGTAATTAAAAAAAAAAAATATTACTAGCACTTCCTTACTACAAACCTGATCTACAAAAATCCAGACTCCAATCCCCATGCCTGGGCAGCTGAGGCTGGAGGACAAGCATTCAACCAACTGCCTTTACCAGATTCACCATGGGTCACATTTAAACAGTAAGTCAGCCCCTCATGCATTTAAGGTGCAACTTGGTTTGCAAATCCCTCAAATTTACTAGTCATTTAATCCTGGGAAGTTGTAATTTTCTGTGAAACTGCTGAGGAGTCCTATATAGTTTTCTCAAGGGAGCCCAGTTAGAACGGGGTTATGGGTGTCCCCAAGGGCCTCATTTCTCAACTTTTTACAGAAATGGCCAGCAACCAAATTGAAGGTCTAAACTCTGTTTACTTTAATACGTTAACACAGCAACCTGTTAATTTAACTGACTTATAAAGACCTCTCGGTTGCATGCACTCACGCCTGGAGAGAAGCTGCTTCCTACTAGTGGGGGGTAACGGGAGGGTAACCTGGGAGCAAGTTAGACAGAGAGCCAAGAATAACTCCCCTTAAGTGGGGTCTGATGGTCTGACTGAACTTCCCCAAAGGTTCTGTAATTCCTGCTCCAGAGCACAGGTGCACTGCCTTGTAAGAGAGATTCGACATCAAAGATGTGGGGAAACAGAAGGCTACAGGAGAGGGAAACACAGGTAAACCTCATGCCCCCCCCCATGGGGACCTCCCCACCCTCTGTGTGTCAAGCAGTGGGACAGGCAAGAGGAGAAAGGGGATGGGGTCCCCAGTTCATGAAAATCGTCCCATCACCCATTCCTCTAGACCGGGGAGCCAAGGGTCCAGCCAGAGAGTCTTTGCGCCGGTCACCCACATGCCTAGATCCTGAGGGGAGCCCCAGCGGTCCCCAGCCCCATAGAACCTCCCTGCTGGGGCCTGGAGTCACCAGCAGAAACAGATCCCATCAGCATTTCCTGCTGCTGTCAAGGATCTCCATTAAAATATAGTTCCTATGGGGTAATGCATCACACAGATATGTGCATGTGAGTATGTGATGTGAACGTGACAGATTTATAAATGAATATAGATGTGGATATAAAAATCAATATAGTATCTATTAAATATGTTGTAAATAACTTCTATAATTTCTATATTTATATAATACAGGATAATGGTGTATTATTACATTTATTTACATCATGAACATAACCATATTTTATAATTAGGATATAATTTTTTTAAAGATTTTATTTATTTATTTGACAGAGATCACAAGTAGGCAGAGAGGCAGGCAGAGGGAGAGGGGGAAGCAGGCTCCCCGCTGAGCGGAGAGCCCTGCTCGGGGCTCAATCCCAGGACCCTAGGATCATGACCTGAGCTGAAGGCAGAGGCTTAACCCACTGAGCCACCCAGGTGCCCCATATAATTAGGATATAATTAACACTATAACATGATGTTATAATTATACTATTATTAATACATAATATAAAATATGATACAAACAGAGTTTGACTAAACCATTTGAAGGTGGCAAGTACAGTAACACCTTACTCCGAAATATATCAGCCTTCATCTCCTAAGAACAAAAGCATTCTCCTAATAACCGGTTATCAGAGTCAAGAAACTTAACACATATTGATATGACATTATCTAATACATAATTCATATTCAAAGTTCCCCAACTGTCCCCAAAATGCCCTTTATAGTTGTGGCTTTAGAATTTTTCAGAAGCGGGGCACCTGGGTGGCTCAGTTGATTAAATGACTGCCTTCGGCTCAGGTCATGATCCTGGAGTCCCAGGATCCAGTCCCGAATCAGGCTCCCTGCTCAGCGGGGAGTCTGTTTCTCCCTCTGACCCTCCCTCATCTCAGGCTATCTCTTTCATTCTCTTTCAAATAAATAAATAAATAAAAATTTAAAAATTTTTTTTCAGAAGCTACTTAGAGCTCTTGCTTTTGCCTTTAGTTGCCACACCTCCTTAGCCTTTTCAATCTAGAACAGCTTTCTTGTTTCTCTTTTATGATACATTATGAAGAGGATGTTGTCTTACAGAATGTTCCACAATCTGGACTTGTCTCATTCCTCCCCATTAGTTTCACGTTAAATGGCAAGAATACCACAGAAGTATAGGTACCAATGAATCCAAATATATCCACCAAGATCCCTAGAGACACCTGTGTAAATGACAAGAATGTAAAACTTACAGGAATTATAAAATACTCACTCTTAGTGGGAATTTTTAAAATGCAAAGAGCAGTCTTGACATACCACTGGCCCACCACTGAATACCTAGTAAACAAGTTTGTTTTAAAGTGGTATTATCCATATTATACATATGCAATGTGGTGCAACATTTCCAGAAACAATACTCTAATGATAGCAAACACCACAAAAAAGAGTCACATCCTTTAACCTTGGGATTCTAAGTCAATAATTAAGCAGAAACTAAAAGCTATATACTTATAACTTCCAGATGTTCCCCCATTGCTGTCTATTTTGGCTAACAAACAGAAGTTACTGGACCACCGTACATTAAGAGAATGGTCCAACAAATTATAGCACATCTATAGCCAAGTTAAAAATGGTGAGCTAAGACCTTGCGGAATTATGGGGAAATGGGATACAATACGGTAAAAACAGAATGCGCACGCGCACAAACCTGTATAAAACATACTTGCAGACTGAAGGTAACATAAAAGAATTATTGTGCTCTGCTACGATAATGGGTTTACATCCTGTCTGTAGAATTTGAAAACAACGTGCTCTGATGCTCTTTAGTGACTTCTAAGAGAGGTTCTCTGTGCCTGCGCATCCTTCTTGCTATGGAAGGTGGAGGGCTACTCGGCATGAACAAGGAGAGGGCACTAGATGTTGCGCTGGGCAGGGGACAGGCCCAATTTTGACAGTCCGCAGCTGCCAGTGCTCCTGGACTGAGGGAAGAGCTCCCCCGATCTACCCCCAAGCCCGCTGCAAAGGATACCTAGTGCCGTCACTGCGTGGACCCTGCTACGGCCACCTGGTGTGACCCTTCCTTTGCAGCAGCCTCAAAGGCAAAATCCCGGCTGACTTTCCTCCCAGAGAGCCCATCGGGCCCTTTCCAGATCCTTTGTTTTATGGGTGCATCAGCCACGTGGCAGAAGGGGTGACCTCAAGTCTGGGAGAGACCTGCTAAGAGCAGGATAACCTTTTTGAGACTTTCTGTGAAATGAAGATTTGTCAGACAGAGTGACAGGAGTTCTCCAAGGCATGAAGTGAAGCAGAGCTGTCCTGTAGAGCTACTAGGAGATCCTCGGTTAGCTCAGTCTCCAGCAACGTTCCAGGCATGCCTTCCGCTTGGTTCTGTTAGGCTGTCAACTTCAGACTCCCAGGAGCTTTTACACAGTGAGGATCTTACAGCCCTGAGGCACAGAGCAATCTACCCCAGGTTGCACGCAAGTGGCAGAAGCAGCAGAAAGAGCCCACACATTGGAGTTACGACTCTGTTGGAGCAGCCCCTCCTGGCTCCTTTTCCTTGGGCTGAGTCCTCCCCATCTCAGCCAGGGGAACTCTCGCAGACATGGAAGAGGCAGCTCCTGGCACCAAAGCCTATGCCACTCTGATCATTGAGGGTCTCCCTGCTCCACCATCTCCTGCCTCACCCCACCCCACCTCCTCTGGCACAAAAGGGGAGCCGACCTGACAGGACTGAACACCATTCCCTACATAAGGCGACAGACACCCTTCACCTCCACACTCTCGGGGTATCTTTCAGTTTAAGAATATCTAGCAGGAATCAAAAGAAACGAAATCTTGCCATTGGCAATGACGTGGATGGAACTAGAGGGTATTATGCTGAGCGAAATAAGTCAGTCAGAGAAAGACAATTATCATATGATCTCCCTGATAGGAATTTGAGAGGCAGGGTGGGGGGATGTGGGGGAATAGGGAGGAGAAATATGAAACAAGATGGGATTGGGAAAGAGACAAACCATAAGAGACTCTTAATCTCAGGAAACAAACTGAGAGTTGCTAGGGGGTGGGGGGGGTAAGGATAGGGTGGGTGGGTGATGGACATGGGGGAGGGTATGTGCTATAGTGAGTGCTGTGAAGTGTGTGAGCCTGACGATACACAGACCTGTACCCCTGGGGCAAATAATATATGTTAATAAAAAATAATTTAAAAAAATAGCTGGCAGGGAATTTCTAACAGGCCCGGCTTCTGAACGCCTACATATACCAGCACCTCCTTGAAGGGTATGTGGAGTGAGAATCACCAGATGCAAGGATTGACCCTGCCTGAGACCCTTGACCCAGAAGCCTGGACCAGGATGACCAATGTGCACAACTGGCAGCCTCCAGGTACTGCTATTGTTCCTCACCACAGGAGAGTCACCTACC
>ML093228.1:0-17662 GCA_003697995.1 Taxidea taxus jeffersonii
AAATTATACCATAATCATTTGTATAGCCTACGGAGTGCAGAGCAGTGCTTTTTTTTTTTTTTTTAAGATTTTATTTATTTATTTGACACAGAGAGAGAGATCACAAGTAGGCAGAAAGGCAGGCAGAGAGAGAGGGGGAAGCAGGCTCCTTGCTGAGCAGAGAGCCTGATGCGGGGCTCGATCCCAGGACCCTGAGACCATGACCTGAGCCGGAGACAGAGGCTCAACGCTCTGAGCCACCCAGGCGCCCCAGAGCAGTGCTTTTTATATAGGCAATAAATACCTGAGAATTTAAAAAATATCCAGTATTGCTTACAACCAAATTATATGGTTTTCTATATGTAGCTTTCACTTCTCTCTTTTTATGGTTCAGATCCCATGTTTAAAAAAGAAGGTCACTTTCCATGATGTTAGTGGCCACAAATCCTTTCTGATAACAGAAACACAAAATGGTGCAAAATGGAGCAAAATGGCAACCCACATTTCACTGATGAGGTCATTAGTTAAGTCTAAATTATAGAATTTAAGTTTGGAAAATATATAATAGATATTTTATTACAATACACCATTGGCATTCCTAAATTTAATAATGGTGCTTCTATCTAGTCCTAAATAAGTTTGGATTCATAGTAATTTGTAATTTTATCAAGATACAAACCCATGTACTTTTTTTCTCCTTCAGGGAAAATCCCCTTGCTAGTATGTGAGCTTAGTCATTGGAACTTTATCTGCATTTATAAGACTCTAGAATGTCCAGAGCTCTAGCAGTGACACTCCAGTTGCCTACGAGAACCACTGGGAAGTGTTCAATAAAAATTTTTAAAGTATTCAAAAAAACCCACAGAAGTGGGTCAGGGAAAGCACTGGATTAAGCTTAAGAAGATCCAGTCTCAAAGCACCTCAGTCCACTGGTTTGCTCAGGGCATTAGGCTTCAGTTTCTCCTTGGTACAAAAAAGAAGGGTGGGCTGATCTATAAAGGTCTTGCCATGTCTGTGATTCTAATTCCTGCAAAAAATTTCTTCTGTGTCAGTTTTTGAAGAAGTAATTTCTTCATGCACGTGGTTTTTATTAAACTTAATTTTGTTTGTATCTAAATAAATAAATGTCAAATAGATAAATGTAAGAGTAAGTCTAGAGAGACAGACTGAGCATCTCACTGGACAAGACTACTCAGGGCTTAAACACCGTCACAACTACCCATGGTCTTTGAGAATCATCCAAGACCAGAAACAGATGGCCTTCTCTCTTCCTTTTCCTTGTTAGTTACATTCATGTCTTCAAGGATCAAGATATTCAGGGAAAAACAAAAACAAAAAGCAGAGATACAAACATAAAATCAAAGAAATTAAGTAAAACCACACAGTCCAATTTGTTACTATTTCTATTTCTTTTGAAGAAATTTATGATTCTAAGTTTTCTAAAAGGTGAGCTCACTCTGTCATACCAGAAAGTAAGGGAGTTATTGAAGACTTCTAACTTTGCGGTTACATCCAAAGAACTTAGGAACCAGACTAAAGAAGCTCCCACTCTTCAAAGACAAGGCAGTTTGAGCATCCATTAAGAATAACCACACCCAAACTGAAATGTATCAACTATGTTAAAGTCCATGGGCTTATGATGATATTAAATAAAGGAAAAGAATTAAGCCTGTCTTTCCCAGACAAAGTTTACCTAAGGATAACCAACTAATTAATGAGATAAATGGTCTCTCTATACAAATATTTGAGAAAATAAATGAAGAAGAAATGATAGGATTGGCATATCACATCAGTAACTAATGAAATAATGTTCTAGGTAATGATCATCAGACATTATGTGCTCTTGACAAGAAGTGGCTTTACTGGGACACCTGGGTGGCTCAGTTGGTTAAGCAGCTGCCTTCGGCTCAGGTCATGATCCCAGCGTCCTGGGATCGAGTCCCACATTGGGCTCCTTGCTTGGCTTCTCCCTCTGCCTCTGCCTGCCTCTCTTTCTGCCTGTGCTCGCTCTCTCTCTCTCTAACAAATAAACAAATAAATAAAATCTTAAAAAAAAAAAAGAAGTGGCTTTACCAAAACATCAAAACTTCATCAAATCAATTTTTAGATGTAACGATCATTTTACAAGAAATACAAAGAATGGGTGAACATTTTAAACGGGGATACAATGAGCAAATACTCTCTAGGACAAATGACCAGGTTTCTTTAATAAATAAACTAAGGGAAAAGAAAGAAGAGAAAATTATATGTGAAAAGGCTTATCAGCCATACTGAATTGTGATTCAAGAAATCAACTGTTTAATTAAAAAAAAAACATTTTTGGAGACCACTGGGAATAACGATTTTTGTTAATGGTGCTGTGGTTATGTTATTATGTTTCCTAAAAGAGCTCTTATTGTATAGAAATATATAATGAAATATTCACAGATGATGCCTGAGATTTCCTTCAAAGTCATCCAGGTGCGTGGGGGGAGGATGCTAATAAAACAAGAGTGTCTATCAGTTGGTCATTGTTGTAGTTGGGTGATGGTCCATGGGGATTCACTATACCAATCTCTCTACTTCCGTGTATGTTTGAAACCTTCGTTGATCTTGATATTTTCTGCAGTAAGAAATGGTAAAGCACATACAAGCTCCCACACATAATATGTTCTTCCTAATTTAACATCTGTACTCAGATGAATTAATGTTTACCAACGACCTAATGATGAAATTCACCATCACAGACCTTCTTATTATCATTAATTATTCTTCTAGTCAAGAAAAAAGCCATTAAGAAACAGCTTTCAGAAATCCTGCTCTGTCTCATACCAGAATGCATTTTTTCGAAGAGCTATTTCTCCATGAAATCAGGACTGTGAATTTATACTTAAAAGTCTTTACTAAAAGTAGGTCCTGCAATTGCTATTCCACTGATTCATATGAGGTCAACTGCTATTGATTTTATTAACAAACTGGATCACTGACGCCAAATAAATAAGCACAGGTGCCACAAATATATGTTGCAAACAAGCCAATAAGCGCGGGAGACAGGTGTGGTAGAGCGATGCCACTTACCTCGCCATCTCCTCAAATTGTATGTCATCCACTGAGGCTGTAACGCAGGAAACCCCAGCATGTTTTTCAGCTTCAAAAAACAGATGAAAATGGGCTGCATCAATAGTTATGTTTAAACATTTCAGCATAAAGGAAAATAAATAAAAACTAAATGGACTTATTCTAGTAGCTCATCCTCTGGTTCAGGTAAGTACCACTCTGCCCACACTTGGGGGAGACCTGGGTCAGTTACAGTTCTTCGGCTCTGTAAGTTGTGTTTCTATTGTGTTGAAATTACAGTACTTTCTTCTAAGTTTTAACTCACACTGTCTTTGATTTGAAACTCAATACCGGTGCCTACTATATCTAGCAACTGAAATAGTAATTTTAGTTCATTGGTGCCAACTTCAAATATTTTGACAGATACTACCCTCCTTTTGTTTTAAAAACAATGCATTAAAGCTGTATCCATTATCCCACATAACCAGAAGCTGCATATATTTTAACCAGTTAACATATATAAGCACTGAACAGTATAAGCACTGATCTCTCAGGAGATCCTGAGATCATACTCCAAATCAGAGAGCAGCTTCTCTGGGGGTCAGAGAAATACTCAGCATATACTAAGTATTTAGTCAATATTTATTGTTCATTATTAACAAATTCAGTATGTATTAATTATGTTGGAGAGGACAGTATTAAATACGGTGGAAAGAGATTAAGGAAGAAATCCTAGCCATGTCCATATTCCATGTCTGCATTTAATCTGTTGAGGTGGGTTTTTTTTTTATTATTGATTTTTTTAAAAGATTTTATTATTTATTTGTCAGAGAGAGAGAGAGAGAAAGCGGGCATGAGTGAGTGCACAAGCAGGCAGAGGGGGAGAGAGAAGCTCAATCCCAGGACTCTGGGATCATGACCTGAGCCAAAGGCAGTGGCTTAACCAACTGAGCCACCCAGGCGTCCTGATTTTGTTTTATATAAAAAATATCAGAACTTATTCTCTTCAGGAAAAATGTGGACATGTGCTTCTGCCAGAATCTGATTTTGATGAATAGTTAAAATCCAAACAGATTGTGCTGGCTTTTTAGGAACTTCTAACCCCATTTTAATTTTGGAGACATTGCTCCTGCTACCATATGATGGAAGAGATGAAAGAGATGGTAAATTACAGGGACAGTGTCTTCTTCATGTGGATACTTTAACTGACCATGCAAGATAAAAAGAGGCGATAAAATACTCCAGAGAGCAGGTATTTAGGACACTCTGCCATATAATGTCATTTGTAGAAAACTGGAATTTTGGTTTTACCAGTTGGAAATAATGAACTGTTCTTCCAAACATGCACATAATGCAAACTGAGTTACCAAAAAGGTAACCATAACAGCACTCTGTGTATGAGTGATGGAGAATGGAAGATTGGATTCCCAGCTATTAAGTTCAGTGAGAAGAAGGGAATGTAAAAGTATCAGACTCTAGAAATACTCAAGTTGGGCTCAACTGAATTCAGTGTATCAAACATCTGTTAAATTCCTGATTTAACAGGAGTTAAATTCTTACTGATTAAATCCTTTTTGATTTCCAGACACTGAGCTGAGTCAGTCCCATCTTTTACCAAGTCTACTCGGGGGCAATTAGAGAGCCAGCCATAGTCGGTGCTCTTTCGGAGCTTAAGATTTTCAGAGAACTACTGGATCCTTGCAAATATGTGCTATAAAACATTAACTAAGGAGTACCTAAAGGACATTCATCCCACTTACCTGACATGAAGGAACAGGATGTTGAGTTTATTAAACTATTATTGTTAAGAAAGTATTACCATGTATGTCAACATCAGTGACCAATTTTGAATGATTTAAATGATAACTAAAGGGCAATAATCAGCAAGGCTAAATTTTTATTATATATATCAAGTATCTATTATACATATATATAAATATATATAATTTTGTCATATATATAGCACTATATATTTCTATGTCATATATAATTTATATGTTACATATATAACATATAGGATTATACTAGATTGGGATCATGAACAAATAATATCATAATAGCTACCATTTATTAAACACTTATTATTGACCAGGCACTGAGCTGTGTATTTATGCATGTCAATTACATGAGGTTGGTACCATTTTTACTTTAACTTTACAAATGAGAAAATTTAGGCTTAGAAAGATCAACTGCATTGTTCTACATAGTGGTTTTGACTACAGAAACAACAGGGACTCTCAGAAAAGAGCAGTCAAGGAACACTCTTCAGAGAAGTGCTTAGCTAGATATGGGCTTCAGAGGCTCAATTTACAGTTTACACTATAGACTTTTAAGGGTCATTAAATTAAAAACAAAAAACAAAACTATGCAGAATGAATATAGGACCACATTTTTTACGTGTGTTTCTATGCGGTTCTTTTATTTTGTCTACAAGTATATCATCTATGAATTCAATAGGACCAACTTGCTCTTGATTTTTTATTTTGACTGTCCTTCATACAATGACTGTCCTTCTTCACCAATAAAAGTAGAGAAACTCTAAAGCTATTACTGATTTTGTGGAGAAAATGAGACAAGCTGGGAATAGTAGCAGACTGGCTAAATGGTTGTAATCCAGGTATGAGATGATGATTGATTAAAGTGGTGGTATTTCCATTCATTCATTCCTTTGACAAATGTTGACTAAAGACCCATGATATGCTAGCCTCTATGCAAGGGGATGGCAATATATAACAGCCATGATCTTTGTTCTCACAGAGTCTAGTGGAGAAGCCAGGGATTAATAAAATGCATAAGTAGTAACAAAATGAATTAAGTTGCCCTGAGGAAAAAATGGTTTTTACGGGAGTCGTAACAGAGAAACTGGACGTAGATGGGATGTCAGGAAGATGCATTGGACGGGATGCTTCACCAGAGATCTGAAAGATGATTAAGACTGAAATAGATGTGTTAGGGAGGAAGAACAGAGAACAGGTGAACACAATGAGCAGAGGGAACACCAATTACAAAGATCCTGATCAAAGTCTTTGAAGATAAAATGCAGAAAGCAAGAGGGGTGCCTGGGTGACTCAGCTGGTTAAGCACCTGACTCTTGATTTCAACTCAGGTCATGATCTCGGAGTCATGAGATCAAGCCCTGACTTGGGCTCCACACTCATCATGGAGTCTGCTTGAGATTCTCTCTTTCCTTCTCCCCACTTGAGCATGCACTCTAATAAATAATAAAATCTTTGGGAAGCAATGCAGAAAGCAAGAAGGAGATCTGGTAAGGCTGAAGGGTTGGCTGAGAATAGACTATGCACAGGGCCTTGAAGTTCTTGGTTGACAGTTTTTTAATTATTATTAAAGATATTGTTCCACCGTCTTCTAGACTCCAATGTTTCTGATAAAGTCAGAAGTTAATTCTAAGCATAATTCTCCTTGGTATAGCATAGTGTTTTTCTCTGCCTGCTTCTGAGATTTTCTTTTCATCATACTTTGCCTGTGATGTACTCAGATATGAGTTTTTTGGTATTCATCTTGCTTGGTATCCTGTGATCTTCATCAATCTGTAAATGTATGTCTTTCAACACATGTGGGAAAATTTCAGCTACTGTTTCTTTAAATATTTGTTTTATGCTTCATATTTTTTCTCCTCTCTTTTGGGGCCCCAATGACAAGTATGTTACACACTTGGAAGCATTTTTTCATAAATCTGTTTGTTCATTTTTGAAATTCATCTTTTCTCTTTTCTTCAGACTATATAATTTCTATTGTCCACTTTTATGTTTACTCACTCTTAGTCCTCTCCAGTCTTTTGTTAAGCCTATCCAGTGAATTTTTTTTTTTAATTTCAGATACTGTAATTTTAAGTTTAGGAATTTCCACTTGGTTGTTTTTTTTTTAAGATTTTATTTATTTATTTGACAGAGATCACAGGTAGACAGAGAGGCAGAGGCAGGCAGAGAGAGAGAGGAGGAAGCAGGCTCCCTGCTGAGCAGGGAGCCCGATGCAGGGCATGTTCCTGGGACACTGGGATCACGACCTGAGCCAAAGGCAGAGGCTTTAACCCACTGAGCCACCCAGGCGCCGCTTGGTTCTTTTTTTAGTTTCTATTTCTCTAGTGAAACTTATTATCTTTTCATTCTTTAGATCATAGTTATTATTACATCTTCAAGCATAGTTATAATAGCTGCTACATAACCCCAGAAGCTTAATTCTAGCACATGGGTCATCTAGAGATTGATCTCCATTATCTTTTCACTTAAGAATGCATCATATTTCCCTGTTTCTTTGTATATCAAGTAATTTTGGACTGTATCATAGCCATTAGGAGTGATACACTGTATAAATCGTGGATTCTTACATGTTCCTCTGAAGAGTAATTTTTTTTTTCCAAGTAAGCAGTTAACTAAACTCAAACTATAAAACTCTTGTCTTCCTAGAGATTGGGATAGCCCTTTTTAGTTCTTTTGGCCTTATCTGGGAAGGTTGGAGTTTCTCTTATGCATATATAATTCAAGCTTCACCAGAGATTTGAGCAAAAAACATAGATTTTAGGGTGCCACCTCTCTGGTTCACTCCTTTACTGAATTTTCCTCCTCACATTTTAGTAGCTGTGTTTTCCCCAAATCCTCTGGTTCTTCAAATAAGCAAGTATGTAGGTTTCCATCAGAAATTTAGTTGGCAACGGAATGGAGTCTTTCTTCAGGCTTAAAGTCATTAAAAAATAAAAAAACAAAATGAAACAAAGTTAGATAGTACCATTCTCTTCTTCTAAGTGATGACTTCCAAATGTTCTAAATCTGCTCTTGTTCACTTGTTAGTTGCCGTGAGTAGTTTTTATTTCATGTTTTTTTCCAGAGTTTATAGTTGTTATCTATGTGACATTTCTTTCTGATAGGAGATACTTACCATGCTAGATAATTATAGTCCTTAATAAGGAAGACAACGGGGAAGATTAACAATGTATGATATGATCAGATTAGCACCTTCAAAAACTTCAGATGCAGGATGGAGAAGAAATAAGAATGAATGGAGGAGATCAATTTAGAAATCACTGACGAAGTTCACATGAAGGATGATGGTAGCTTGGCCTGAGTGGTGGTAATGGAAGCATAGCAAAATGGGTGGGTTTGAGTGATTCCTTGAAGGTAACATTGACAGGACTTGGTTCATGGGTTGAATGTGTAGGGGGGAAAGCAAGGTAGAGAGAGGTATCAAGAATGGATGACTCCTAGATTTCTGACTTGCCCAACTGGATGGCTTGAATGCCACTCCTGAGAGAGTGAACCCTGGAAAAGATTCAGAAATGAAACAGAAGGAAATGAGAGTTTGTGGCATTTCAAAAGAAGAAGTGGATATGGAGGGTGGAGGATGCCTCAGATATGACGTCAGTCCTCTAGGCTTAAGGAACTAGAAAAATGGGGCTACTGACAGAAATGAGGTTTAATGCCAAAATAATAGTGAACATATTAAATCTTTTTGAAAATACTGATAAGATATTTTGGAGTCTAGTAGTGCCTGGGAGTCATGGCCGTGCCTTGGGGGTTATGACTATATGATCACTATTTATCATAGTAAGTGGCTGTAAAAAAGTACTGGTCAATAAGAAACTCTGGCTGGGAAAATGCCAGGAAAAGGAAGTTTTTGCTTTATCCTTATTACATAAAGTAAAGCACTATGGTGCAACTTTTCTCTGCCACAGATTCTGTTACACCTTGGCTAAATAATGTCTCTTGCTTATGTGGTGCTTCTCACCACGGGGTGGTGAACACTGGTTATCTCCATGTGTCCAAACCAATGGTATCTTAAAGGTTTCTTTAATGTTTTATTGTTAGTAATCTACCTATTCATCCAGAGTAACTGGTTATCAATTGAATCAATCTGTGGTCTGAGTTTCCCAAGAAATTTTTGTGACAGTTGCAGGAGGCCAACTATTTATCCTTTACAGGACAGAGGCACTAAGTGAGGTAACTAAAAGTCACTTCAAGATTCACATAATATATTCAGTTGCCTTGGCAATAGGCATTGTTATTATTAGCAATCTCAATGATTTTTACACTTGTTTCTCTTAGATGTGAATTAATTTTATATTCATGCTTCCATTATTTATGTTATTATGATCGACCTCAAATACTGATAAAAACTGTTAAGACAGAAACCAAACAGACCTATCAACAAACAGAAAACAAACAAGCAGATTGGCATAAATATGTGACTAAATTTTGTGGGTGGTTTACACATGGGGGATTACAAACCCTATTGATGCTCGGTGAGAAAAGCAGGGTTCTGTAATCATCTGTGCTTTACTTTTGTCCTCTGTAAAGTAAGAGTCCTAAGATAATGATTTTAAGCTCCTTCCAGCTCTAGTAGTTTATCCTAACATATTTTCCTTCAAAATATACATTTGCTGAGTCTGGTAAGTGCCATATGCAAAGTCTGACTTCATTTTAGAAATGAGATTCCAAGGTCTGGACCCATCCGTCACCGACCTACCCATCCACAAATGCAGGGTTTTTTTTTTTTTTAAGATTTTTAATTTATTTATTAGTTAGAGCGAGCACAGGCAGAGAGGCAGACAGAGGCGAGGGAGAAGCAGGCTCCCCGCTGAGCAAGGAGCCCGATGTGGGACTCGATCCCAGGACGCTGGGATCATGACCCGAGCCAAAGGCAGCCGCCCAACCAACTGAGCCACCCAGGCATCCCCAAATGCAGGTTTTTACTTAGAGCTTACTAAGCACTGGAGAACTAGCTTCAGTTCACATGCTAATTAGCCAGGCAAGAAATAAAGAGGTGAACAACAGATCCATACACAAAATAATTATAGATTTTGCTAAGTGGCATCAAAGGAAAAAAAAAAGGGGGCATTGTGATCAAACTGCTTAAAGGGTACAAATGTAAGCAGGTGGCCAAGAAAGACTTCTCTGGGGAAAGGATAATTAAGCTGAGATATAATGACAAAAAAGGGCCAAGAGAAGAGCATAATAGTAAAATGAGAAGCAGGTGCAAAGGTCCTGAGACGAGACTTAAATAAGGGTGCGGTAGCCACAAACTGAATGCAGGACCCGGTATGAGAAGTCAGTAATCTCCTATCAAACCAGACATTAAAGAGAGGAGCAGAAACGTAAACCAGTACCATGCCCCTAAGTATATTTTTATTATTGTTGAAAATGTAGTTGTTGTTTTTTTTCAACAGAACTATGTCATGGATTTATTCTTGTTCTTTTTACATGAATTAACTTTTAAAAATTTCGAATATAGTAAACATGAACAAAAACAACCCACGTGAACAAAAACAACCCACGTAAACAAAAGCTCTGGGAGTCCTCACTTGTTTAATGGAGTCAAGTAGTCCTAAGGCTAAAACGTTTGAGAATCACTGGTCTGGGTCATTCTCGTGTTGGATGAACTAGCTCAGTCCTAAAAGTCCCCCGCTGCCCCGGGCACACAACTGTAAAGACCCTCTCCTTCCTTCTCTCTCCCCACGGACCCAGGCTCCAGCCACTGTGCGGGCTGGGGCTCGAGCTAGGCTCCCTCACTGGGGTGGGTCAGCCCGCACCCCGCATCCCCACAGCCAAGCGCGCGCGCCAGTTTCCGGACACCCCCTACCACATCGAGTCCCCTTGTCCCCACCACCGCAGGCGCGCCGGGCACCCCCGCCCCCAGGCCTTCCGGCCTCCTGCGCTCGCCTTCCAGCCCCCCCCCCCCCCGGCAGCCCCCTACCCGCCAGGCAGGCGGTGGCGTCGATCCACTTGAGCAGCTGCCCCGCGCTCAGCTCGCCGCGCGGGTTGGCGTGCGCGGGCTGGATGGCCTGGCTCATGCGCACCTCCCCCGGCGCCAGGCGGTCCATGGCCCAGCCCACCGCGAAGCCCCCGGGCGGCCCGCGGCCGGCCGGGTTGTCGGCGCTGAGCCCGCCCCCGCCCCCGCCCCGCAGGGCATCCGCGCAGCCCGCGCCACCGGCCCCGAATCCCGCTCCCTGCTGGCCGCCACGTGCACGGGGAGGTGGGATCTGGGGTCCCGGGAGTATCAGCCAAATCCCGGGTCACCGAGGTTGGCAAAGCTGGGAACGGCCCGAGTTTCTTACTGTGAGGGGAGGAGAGCACTAGTTATGACAGAGGACCGTGGAGAGAATTAAATGAGGTCACGGACGCAACTCCTAGCATGTGCCTGGCTGAGCGGATCCAGGTGTTTGCTAAGTAAGCTGTGAGGTTAACATCCGTCCGAAGACGGCGGTGGGAGGTTAAGGACTGATTAGTTAAAAGCTGTCCAGAGAATGTGGACTTTGGCTTTAGAAGCTGGCTTTTGAGTATTGGACTACCCTCCCCCCCCCCCCCGGCTTTTGACGGACAGGTGGAGTGGCGCTTACTTCCCAAGCCCTAGTTCAAAATACACATTCAGTTTTGTTTTTTTCTTTTTAAGATTGTATTTATTTATTTGACAGAGATCACAAATAGGCAGAGAGGCGGGGGGTGGGGGGGAGCAGGCTTCCTGATGAGCAGAGAGCCCTAAGCGGTGCTTGATCCGATGACCTGAGCTGAAGGCAGAGGCTTTAAACCACTGAGCCACCCAGGCGCCCCCAAAATACACCTTCTGATTCTTAGGATGTTATCATAGCTCCCCCAAATCCTTTGTTATTGATAGTTTTGTTACGAAGTTACCCCCTCTGCTAAACACACACACACTAAATTTTGTGGGTGGTTTACACACACACACACACACACACACACACACACACACACACACACACTGCTGTTTGCCAGCACATTAGAGTCGCCCGACAGAGAAAGGCAATCTTTTGGTTTTAATCTAGAGAATTTAAGATTAGAAACTGTCACCTCACTATTAATGATCCCAACAAATCCCAAGACACTCTCATCTTTACAGAAGATAAAATCTAGACTATTAAATGAGAATTTTCATTCTTAGCTGGTAAAACATAAAAGCTGTAACACTTACTAGAGCTGAAATCAGTGACTTTACAAAGCAGTTCTCATTAAGGAAATGGTGACAGCAGAAAACCTCCAGCATGTAATACATTCCCAGTTCCTGTATTGTTAGGGCTGGCTGCCCCTGGGAGAGCATTTACAGGTGAAGAGAGGGAGCCTGGAGAGATGACGCCATGTGTCAGGCATGCTGCTGATATCATAGTGGCAGCTAAGGGAGTAGGAGCATCTGGGTTGAACTTGGGGATCCTGACTGCCCAGAGTAGCTTACCACAAAACCTAATCGACTCCAGCAAACTGGTGATGTTTCTCATCTCTCTGCAGCCTGCCAAGCCCCAGCCTAGAGATATCAGAATGGAGATTCTTCTCATTTTGCTTCTCCTTTAAAAAAAAATTTTTTTTAGATTTTTTTTTTTGTTGTTGTTTATTTATTTGACAGAGATCACAAGTAGGCAGAAAGAAGCAGGATCCCTGCTGAGCAGAGAGCAGATGTGGGGCTCGATCCCAGGACCGTGAAACCAGGACCTGAGCTGAAAGCAGGCACTTAACCCACCAAGCCACCCAGGTGCCCCTTGCTTCTCCTTTTAAAGGTTACATGAAAGAGAAGAATGACAGCAACATGGACTTAACAACTTTTAGGGTCCTCTGTGGGTAGGTTTTGGTCCCATACAAGCATAAATCAAATTTGGATGCTCTGTTAGGCAAACATTAAGTTTGGTTTTTTATAAAAAGCATAAAAGCATAAAAAGACTTTTCAAAACAAAGTAAAACTCTTGCCTCTAATACAGTTCTTACATGCAATTATAGCCTTATTTCAATAATAGCAATAGTACTCATATCACCCCTCTTTGGAAAACACCTCTAGGGTTCTTAATGCCATTTTTGGGCAGATTTGAGTATTGTTGAGCACATATTCTCTCCGTCCACGGATAACTTAATGGGAGGCTCTCATTAATGTTGGGCTAGGCCACATGACTTGCTTTGGAATGGAATGTGGGGAGGTAAGAAGGTAACACTTCCCACCCTAGCCCTTCGAAGCAACACGTGACCCCAGCCACAGGAAGAAGATATGCGTGGGTAGCTTTCTCCGGCAGCATCTGGGTACTATACTGAATTCACCTATTTCAGAACCACCAAACCAACCTGCAGATTTGCAGCCAGAAGCTTAGCTACCCAGCAGGCACGCAGACTCACATATGAGACAGAGCTACTCGTTGTATGCCCTGTGATTTGGAGATTACATGTTACACAGCAATAACTGATGGTTACATGTCTGAACTTCATTTATTAATATTTTAGAAAATTTATTAAGTTACCAGAAATAGGGGTTGCATTATGTTGGTTTTCTCATTTTGGATTTTTTTAAAATGGCGACTAAAATGGTAATATTACATATATATTCTTTAACTTGGTTTCTTTTAAACTAGAGGAATTTCAAAATGTTTTAAGACTAGGTATGAGAAGGCAGCTTTCCAGAGTGACTATCTGGAAGGGGACAGCTTGTATTTGCGTATGTATGTGTAGGGATGTTTGATCCAAAAGCAGACAAGTTCACAAACTCACTATTGTGTTTTCTTATGTGTGTTATCTCCTCTTTAGATGTCCTTTGATTATGGTTTCATATCTTTTGTTGGTTTCTCACTGATTTTCATTTTCAGCCTCTGCCTGAAACTACTGTTCTTATGTTTTTGTGAATGGTCTCTTTTTCTCCCACACAATGAAAATGTCATCTGCATGTGTGAACATTTGCTGTATCCTTTATCTGTCAAGGAATTTTGCTATTATGTTTAAAGAAAAGGCTTCCATTTTCCATTTCTGTTTAGAGACATCTTTTGAAGATGAGCAGAATGTGAAGCCAGCTTGATTTTTTAAAGGTCATGTACAAGAGCAGGAAAGCAGATCGGGAGGAGTGTGGAAAGTATGATAATCACTAGAATAATGAGAACTTCTTTAGGATGTTAGAGTGGGAAAGAAACTAGACAGTCTAACCCTCTCATTCTGGAGATGAGGAAATGAAATGTTTGCCCTGGGTCACATTGCAAGGTAGTGGTCAGGCTTATAGAAGACTGAAAACAACACAAAACGCCAAGCAAGGAGATGGAAAAAAGTATTTTCCCCAGAGCATACCCTCCAACAAGAAATGTGAAAACAAACAGTTTGTTTGGGGGAAAAGTGCAGAGAGCACTGGTAGGGGAATCCAAGTGTGGTCCCCAGACCAGCAGCGTAGACATTGACTCAGAGCTTGTAAGAAATGCAGACTCAAAAAAAAAAAGAAAGAAAGAAAGAAAGAAAGAAAGAAATGCAGACTCTCTGGCCTCACCCTAGAGTTGCTGAATCGAAATCTGCATTTTATTAAGCCTCCCCTGTGAGTCATAAGCACATGAAAGTTCCTGAAGAACAGCTGGAGTTGCCCTTCCTAGAGACACAGGAGCTGGAGTCTTTATCTTCCAGCTTACCCCCTCCCCCACCCCGACCCCCATCCTTCCTTGACTAAGGGCTGTTCTCTCTCCCTAGCACTTATGATGCCTACAGGGCAAGAGCCCTCAGGAGACAGTGGGACCGTGTCAGCTTGTGCTGGCTACTGGAATGGTGAGTGCCGAGTGCATTCAGGCAAGGCACAGAAAGCCGGGATGCGTGATGGTACACTGTGCTGAATGTCAGAGGCAGCCGGGAGTCTTTTCGTTCTAGGACTTGCCAACTTTTTCCAGGTTCTCTTCCTCTTCTTTGCTCTTGGACCCTACTCTTGGGATCTGTCTCACCTTGGGGAATTGGACTGTCCTATTTAGCACCTGGAGCCTCAAGCCAACCTTTCCCCTGTTTGTCCCTGTGCTTTCAGTGGTCCCAGCTCACAGACAGACAAGCATCAGGTGTACAACCTCGGAGTCACCAGCTGTGCGTGTAGTGAAGCACTTTATTTGTTCCAACAAAAGCCTTGAAAACAGAGTCCACGTTTTTCTCTTCCCCGGATTTGCTGGGCCCCACCTTCATCCCAGGCACCGCTCAATGGAGACCCCTGGATGCCAACACCGCTACTTTGTCAATATGCTGGACTGTGGCGATTGTTTTCAAATATTGAACCAGGCTTGGGTCCTAGAATAAATCCCACTTGGTCATGGTGTGTAATTCTTTTAATACATTGCTGACTTCTATTTGCTAGTATTTTATTAAGGATTTTTTAAAAGATTTTATTTATTTAACAGACAGAGATCACAAGTAGGCAGAGAGGCAGGCAGAGAGAGAGGGGGGAAGCAGCTCCCTGCTGAGCAGAGATCCCTATGTGGGACTCTATCCCAGGATCCTGGGATCATGACCTGAGCCAAAGGCCGAGGCTTAACCCACTGAGCCACCCAGGCGCCCCTTGTTAAGGATTTTTACATCTATATTTTTGAGAGATAGTGGTCAGTAGTTCTCTTTCTTTCTTTTTTTTTGTCTGGTTTTGATGTCAGGTTCATAAAGTGAATCAGGAAGTATTCCCTCCATGTTCTGGAAGAGGTTGTAGAGATTTAAATGTTTTTCTAGAATTCTCCAGTGAAACCATCTGAGTGGTGGAGACTTTTTTGATAGGTTTCTAAATTATATATTCAATTATAAAAATAGTTTTAGAGCTACTCAACTTAGGTATTTGTATGGGGTGAGTTGTGGTAGTTTCTGGCGTTCGATGAATTGGTCCAGTTTATCTCAGAGAAGGTAATTTACCAAAGGTAGAGATTAAACTAACATCTAATCAGGTGATTTGACGCCATGTGGCAGAGGCCTCCCATCTCCTCTTAGCCCCTGAAGTTGACCTTCCTTTTCCTTCTAGTTTCTCCTCAGATCTCTTCAGTCTCCTGCCCTCAGCATTCTCTTGTTTTCTAAGCTGGCTCTCAAATAATTCCCTTTCTAACAGTGGTTCTTAAAATTTTCTGGCCCTACCCAGACATACTAATTCAGAAAGTGTGTGGTAAGGAAATAATCTGTGTTTGAACAAGAATTGCATGTGATTCTGTTGCACACTAATGTTTAAGAAATGCTGGTATGGAGCTGTCATCGCAGTCTTTCCCAAGCATGTCTTCAGTTTAACAGGGGCCCTTTATTATCAGTAAAGGAATTTGTGACATGGGAGAAAGAACCACAGTCTCGGGTCCAGAGAGATGAGTTTCTATCTAAGCTGGATTCTACTCAATGGTGTTGATCTTGAATATGTCACTCAGCTTATTTGTGTCATTAGGTTTTCTCCCTTTTATAAAAGGGGGATGCTCTCCCTACTTCATAAGATTGTAATTTGATAACAAATGTTATTGTGATAAACACTACTTACTGAGGGTCCTTTAATCTTCACAACAATCCTGGAAGTATTCTCAACTCCCTTTTTAGAGTTGAGAACTCAAGCCCAGATAATGTAATAAATGCTCATAACATGCCCCACAGCCCAGTGAAGTGGGGGAATTTTTATAACAGCTCTTTCACAGATGAGGAAACAGAAGCAATTTACCCAAGACCATCCAAGGAAGTCATAAAGCCAGGATTCTAATCCAGTAGTCTGGCTGTTGTCTCAGCTAGGCCGAGAAGTTGACCAATGGGGTCAGGATTGCACATTTAAGAAATGCAAGAGATGGGAGTTTACCCAGATCTTTCTAATTCCAGAGGCCATGCTTCTTCTAGTCTAAGCTACTTTGTTTGTCTGTTCACTCATTCATTCGTTCATTCACTCATTCAGTGCCTATTCATAAGTGCCTACTGTGTCCCAGGGACAGTGTCAGGCATCGGATACATGAAATGGTGAGTTAAATAGAAGGAGCCTCTGACTTTATAGAATTCGTAGTTTAATAGATAACAACAGAAAGTGTGACAAAAACACATGTCGTTCTAATAAGAATAAAACAGAATGATAAATATGGATGGAAACTTGCTGATGGCTGTGGGCAGCTCCTCAGACTACGTCCTACAGCTGACCATTTACTAGACTGAAGGTCAATCTTGATTTGTGTATATGTTTTTCAAACAATCACAAACTTACAGAGAAGCTGGAAGTACCCACACAAAGAACATACAAAGAACTTATTTTTCCCTGCAACTTTTGAGAGTAAGTTGCCAACCTGATGATCTATTTACTCCTAAATACTTTAGTGAGAGTTTCCTATAAACGGGGCATTCTCCTGTTGAACCAGAGTATACTGTCAAAGTGAGGAAGTTAACCTAAGCACTTTTACCATTAATTCTCAGCTCATTGATGTTTCACCAATTGTCCCAATGATGCTTTGTGTTACACTCAGTGATTATCTCTCTTTGGTCTCCTGCTGTCTAAAAAGATTCTTCAGTCTTCCCCCCCACCCCCCCCACTTTCATGACCTTACTTACCACTTTTGAAGGCTACATGCCACTTATTTTGTAGAAGGACCCTCAGTCTGGGTGTTGTTTGACATCTCTGCATAACCAAGTAGAGTTTATGTGTCTTCAGCAGGAATGTCAGAAAATGCTGCTGCATTCTTTGTGCATTATCAGGAAATGCCCAGTTTCAATCTGTCCCATTTTTGATGATGTTCATTTTGGTCACTTGATTAAGGTGCTGCCTTCAAAGCTTTTCTCCAGAAAATTTCCTCTTTGTAATTTATAAGCATTTTGTGTGGAGGTACTTTGAAACTATCTAAATATCTTACTCTTTCATTAAGCTTTTGATTTATACATTAACTTATTTATATCTCTGTGGACTCATGGTTTCCTATTCTAATCAATGGGATATAATC
>ML093228.1:22662-35375 GCA_003697995.1 Taxidea taxus jeffersonii
TAAGACACTCCAAGCAACCAGACAAAGAGTTTCTATATTCCTGATACAGGATACAACTGTTTTCATAATAATATGGTTGTTTTAAGCTGCTGAGTTTGGGGGTAATTTGTTATGCAGAAATAGTAACCAGAATAGGGATTCAGGGCGGGCACATTCTCTCCATTTGTAACCCTGTCTCTAAAAGTTGTGGATCTTAGAGCAAGAGTCCAAATGGAGGCCCACACACCACATGTCTAAATATTTAAGGCTATAAATCAAGTGAGCAAATTGTTAAATAAAATATGTGCTATCATCTCATCTTAAAAATATACATTCATGATGACAAAATAGAAAGTTGGCAAAATGTAAAATAGAACCTAATTTAATTATTGTTACACGTATCTGTTCTGTGGATGGGCTGGTGATGTTTGGATGAGTAACTGTTCCATATTGTAGAAAGTTACATGCCCGCTGTGTTCCACTGTGAAATGTACTGCCTCATTTCCCAAGGTCTCTTGAGTCAGGAATTAGAACAAGAGGGAGAAAAAAAAAAAGTTAATTTCTCATTTCACTTACCTGAGAAATTCTCCCACTCAGACTCTCATACTCTAAAGCAGTGTTTGTTGCTGATACTGAAAAAAATAAACCTTTATTAAATTCAAACAGAGCCCCCTTTTGATTGATATCATGGCAGGCAAGGTGAAAAGGCATTTTCTTAGGGCCTGGACAGTATTACCCATCAGATTGATATTTAGGCTAACAGATCATGCCATGTCAGTGCTGTGGGCCTGATTCCAAGAGGCAGAGCATCTCTTCTATGCTTTAACACATATTTGGGGGAGTGCACTTGTGATACATGTCCCCCTTTAAAGTGCAGGATCGGGACAGAGGCCACCATTTCTGTAAGGGTATTGCCACTTCATTGTTCCATGACATAGGGACAGGTGTCTGGGGGAACAATGGTGGGAATCTAATTATGTGAGATTTTATCCACCTCCAGCTCCCAGACCCCAGCCATAGAGAACAGGGATGACACTGCAAACCTACTGTTTAGTGATTCATATTCAGCCACTGTTTTCATTCATTCAGTCCCTACTAGACACCAGCTGCTCTTCTAGGCACAGTAATGAGCAAGGCAGATCTCCTGGTCTCAGAGAGCTCACATTCTAGAGAGAAAAGACCAAGGATAAACACAAAGTAAACAGGAAAATAAGATAATTCGACATCAAAATAAATGCTATGAAGAAAATAAAGCACACAATGGGGCGAGGGCAGGCAGCTCTGGCTGCGAGGTCAGGAAGGAGCACTCTGGGGGCAGGCAACCATTGGGCTGAGACCCAGACTAATGCAAACATTGGGCAGATTAGCTAACTGGATTTCTTGATATTAGAGGGCTAAGAAGAACCCCTTTTTAAACCTCGGTACCTGCTGAACTTAAGTACTTTCTTGGCCCACTTTCTTGCCATAGTGTATAGAACAACAAATATAAAATCTTTCATACTTATGGAACTTCTGCCACCTTGATGATTAATGCAGAGAATATAGATGTAGAATCTGTTGTGATTAGACCAAATCTAACCCAGCTTCCAGATCATACCCTACAAAATAAATATTTCTACTAGACTTTTTTATATTGGCTTACCTTTCTGCTTCTTTCTCAAATAGCAAAGTAATTCCCATTTTATATTTGAGAAAATAAACATCTTGTTACATGGTGAGAGATGGTGAAGCCAGGAACTGGACCTGACTTCAGAGTCAACTTAATGATTGAGATTATGACAATAATTTCCCAGGTATTTTTGGCTATTTTATTTATTATTCTTTATAATATTGCCATGGTTATAGTCTTACTTTCGTAATTAACTTGAAACTTATTTTGTTCTTAAGAGTTAAGTTTTTAAAAAATAATTATAGCTTCAGAAATTCAGCATATTTTATCAAAAATTTTTTGGTAAAATAAAATTTTTCTAAAACATAATCAAAATTACAAGACAAAAGTATCACAGAAACAGGTAAATGTATATGTATAGAGACTGGTTAAACAAAAAATGTAATTTTAGCCTTTTAAAGAAGTCTTCATCAATAAAACCCAACTTAAAACATTTTTTTTTGTTGTTTTAAGCAGTTTAAATCATATACGTTAACTTGGTGTAATTCTAAAAACATAGTCAAAGTAAAATACAAAACTATATAAAAGATGTGAATTCAAGTACAAAAACACATATATATCTACATTTGATGATTCTGTGTAGCTATAGAGTACATCAAAATAACTGTAGTCTAATTGAGAACAAATCGCACAACCAAGTAAAGAAAATGTCCATAATAAATCATAGAAAAATGAATGAAGATTTTTAAAAATGACTGCCAGGGGGTTTTTTTTTTTTTTTTTTTTAATCTTTTTTTTAGGGGGATTTATTTATTTCTAAAGTCTCCTATATGATCTGGCAACTGCTTCAGCTCAGGTCATGATCCTGGGGTCCTGGGATTGAGCTCCAAGTTGGGCTCCCTGCTCAGCGGGGAGTCTCCTTCTCCCTGTGCTGACTCTCTGCTCATGCTCTCTCTCTCTCTCTCAAATAAATAAAATCTTAAAAAAAAAATCAGATTCTGTCAAGTCTGATATTTACCACTGCATGGCTTATTAGACAATGGGCATTTTAAGACCTTTTCATTAAAATTACTTTCCTGTGATATCTTTTCCTCATCAGTATGTCTTCTTCATTTTCCAAACATTTCAGGTATTAAAATCTCTTTACTGCATCAGTGTATTCTTAAGGTAACCTTCTTCCCTGAAGTGGACATTTAAAGTTCTCTTCAAATGAATGAAAAAGAATAGACAATCTCCACAAGAACATGATGATGTCATAAAAATATTTTTTTATGCTTTACTACCTCAGTTCTTGAAATAATATTACCAACTTCACCAGGTCAGAGTTTTAGAGCTTAGACACAATAAATGTTCAGAATGTAGTCAAGGGGATAAAAGTCTTGTACAGATAAAGGCATTTTAAAAAGTTCTTGTTAAATATATGAATAGGCTTAACATGTTAAGTCAGGAACATATTTAATCACATCACTTTGGGCTTTCATTACCTCTTAGGTGCTTCATCTAAGGGGATCTTGTTTTCTTGCTTTTTGGTTTTTTTCTTAGAGGTTACACATATTCCTTATTTGGAACCATATATTGTCCCATTTGGGGGAGTCAAATTTTTATGTTTTGTTTCACTTAAACATCAAATCTGAAACCATAACACTCCTAGAAGAAAATATAGAGTAAAAGCTCTTTGACAGTGGTCTTGGCAATGATTTCTTGGTTATGACACCAAAAGCAAAGGCAACAAAAGCAAATTAAGTGGGATTATATCAAACTAAAAAGCTTCTGCACAGCAAAGGAAGCAATCGACAACAGGAAAAAGTAACCTACAGAATGGGAGAAAATATATTTTTTAAAGATTTTATTTATTTATTTAACACAGAGAGAGATCACAAGTAGGTAGAGAGGCAGGCAGAGAGAGAGAGAGGAGGAAGCAGGCTCCCTGCTGAGCAGAGAGCCCAATGTGGGGCTTGATCCCAGGACCTGGAGATCATGACCCGAGTTGAAGGCAGAGACTTTAACCCACTGAGCTATCCAGGTGCACTGGGAGAAAATATTTTCAAACCATGTATCTAATAAGGGGTTAATATCCAAAATATAAAAGGAATTTCTATAATTCAATAGCAAAAAAAAAATCTGATAACTGGTTAAAATATGAGCAAAGGACCTGAAGAAGACATACATGTGGCCAACAGGTGCCAAACATCACTCATCATCAGGAAAATGCAAATCAGAACTACAATAAGCTATCACCTCACACCTGTTAGGATGTTACTTATTAAAACAACAACAAGAAGAAAGTGTTGACAAGGATGTGGAGAAAAGTGAAACTTTGTACACTACTGGTGAGCATACAAATTGGTACAGTCATTACAGAAAACAATATTTAGGTTTCTCAGAAAATTAAAAAACTACATGCGGCCCAGTTATCCCACTCCTGGGTATTTATCCCAAGGAATTGACATCAGGATCCTGGAGAGATACCTGCATTCCTCTGTTCATTGCAGCATTATTCACAAAAGTCAAGATACGGAAACAACCTCAATGTCCATCCACAGATGAATAAATTAAAAAATGTTATTTATATTACAATGGGAAATTATTCAGCCTTTAAAAAAAGGAAATACTGCTATTTGCAACAACATAGATGGATCTGGAGGATATTATGCTAAATGAAATAAATCAGACACAGAAAAACAAGTACTGCATGATTATACTTATATGTGGAATCTAAAATAATAAAACTGAGAAAAACAGAGGGTAGAAAGTTTTGGTTGTGCAGGATAAGTCTGGAGATCTGATATACGGTATGGTGCCTCTGGCTAACCATACTGCATTAGAGACTTACAATTTTCTAAGAGGGTGTATCTTTGTTAAATGTTTTTATCACATATATACACAAAAATAATAATAATAAAGGGGCAGGAAGGGTGTGTACTTATCTCCAAACTCATTGAGTTGTATATATTATACAGCTTTTTCTGTCAAGCATACCTCAATAAAATGTTGAAAACAAGCAAACAAAACAGAAAAGCTTTAACAATTTCAAGAACTTTACTGCTCTTTTATGTCAATCATTCACTGGAGATAAACTAATGCTGATATTTCTAGACATCTTTATGCTCTCACACACCTTTGACATTCAGGGAGAGGAAGGTTACTTTGGCAAGGAGTGTGTATACTCATTCTGTGCCCAGCAGACATGTCTGTCATCCTGGCCAGCGGTGTTCTCTGGGTGTGCTCTCCACCTTGCCTACCCCCACCCTTTAATTTTAGCCTTTGAGTGGACATGTGAGTCATTTGGGACACAGTAAGATCACCCCATTTTAGTCGGCATACTCCCTAGTTAATTTTACTTGCCTACCTGTGAAGGAGGAATTCTTATCTCATGGACATAAGCAGTTAATTATTGTAAACAATCATTAAGTACTCAAGTTTCAGAAATATGACTGTGATTTAATTATTTTCCTTAAGAACATATTATTTTAATTTTTGAAAGCCACACAATTAATTAATGAGTTGTAACTGGGTATAATTGGCTCACCATCAACAGTGCCCCTGCTCCCCTCCCCATATCAGGGGTTGAAATAACTGAATGAATGTGTTTGGATGAAAACTACCATATTGGCATGTTTCGATGAATAAGATTCACAGAGAAAAGTTCATAGATGAAATGAGCATGCATCTAAAGTTTAAATTATTTCTAGATTTAAGTTATATTTACAGTTTTTTTGTGAGTCTTAGAAGCCTGCATACATTTACTGTTGGAACTGTTGATTGAAGAAGTGAGTGTGGCTTGATGTAAGACAATGAGGTCATAACTTCATTCATGTAAGGACCAATAATTAAAGATGAGTGGGCATGCTCTTTCCCTCCTCTGATCTCCCCTATTGTTTCAAAACCCTGAGAAGTATTTGGCTGGAAGTGTTACTACACTTTCAAAATATTCCATTAGAGCTAATACATAAAATATTACTAGACATTTGTTTCAGTGTTGTAATATGCTATTAAGAAGCAGAGTGAACTTCAAGGATCATATGCCTACCTAATACTGCCTACCTAACATTTATCAGTAGAAACTGGAATCGTGTTTAAGAAAAAATGTAATCAGCTCATTGTAGCGCTCTCATTTCCCACCAATCACAGGAAGATTTCCTTGTTCCTTCCCTTAAAAGCTGCTAAAACCCAGACCGGCAAGCAAAACTAAAAACAAAACCAAACCCCAAAAAACAAAACCAAGCTTATGCAATATAAACTATAAAATCCTAAAAGTGCCAACAAGGAATTAGAAGTTAAAAGTAAGATTTACAATAGGTTTTGCAGGTTTCTGTGGGAAATGACAGAGGGGGCTGGTGCCAGGGAGGCTGGCAGTTGTGGTTCATTCTAAGTAGCTGCTAACTTGTGCTGTATTGACTCAAGGAACAACTTGATCAGCGTTTAATAACATTGTTTCTATAAAAGGACTCCAGGGACCAATGGGAAGAGATAAAAGTAGGAACAGATCCAGAAAGATGACTGACAACTGGCTTGCATGTACACAGTGGGTCTGGTGAGAGAGATGAGTATGGTTAGCCCCGAAACAAAACATCTTGAAAAATTGTTTAATGGTGAGTTGAGTTCTTTTATCAAAATGTAATCATTTATTATAGAAAAAAATTACAGCAATTGTGAGATGCCATTACCAGTTGTTATAGTAGTTTAAGATCTGTATTGACTTGGCTTTTAGTTACTGTCTTTTCCTGGAGTCTTTCTTGTCTTAATAATATTCCAAAAAAGATTGGACTTTTTTTTCCCCAGTGCCTACGTTACTCCTTGAGGAATAAAATAGGTGTTTTAAGAGCCACATTAATCCTTTTAAACTAATAGCTACTCATGAAGGTGCATTAACTTTTCAATAATTCTAAATAGTACCTTAACTTCAAGGACTAACTCTGGGTACTAGAGATAATAGAATTCCCAAATGAGATAAGAGAGAGAGAGAGAAAAGTAGATACATAGAGAGGATTTAATGCAATTCTACTCACAAAACTTAAGTGAATTACTTGCTGAGCAAGTCAGATTTCGGCTGATCAAGATAATGAATGATTGGATAACTAATTAATTTCTTCACTGACCTGCAAGAGTATTCTCTATGTATTCTTCTAACTGTGAAAGGAAAATAGGTGTCTTTTTAGTCCTTTTTTTTTTTTATGAAGTTGCCCATCCCCACGCTCATCTTAATTCACACCATTTGCCTTAAACTTGGCTTGAGAAATGAGTCCTTGTGATCCAGGCAGAGGCTGTCAAACTTTTCGCCCAAGGAAAGGCAGTGTAGTGCTCAGGCCCAGTAAGCAAATGGAATTCTTTCAAAGGAAGATGGAGGACCCAACCCTGCCCATACATGTCTTGGTCTTTTGCAGTAAGACTTCTCCTCCTCATCTCTTCTGGAATGTAAAGGTCAAAGGAAACTCCACACAGCCCCCTTTACATCTCAGTGCACTGGCTAAATATCTTAGAAGAATAAAGAATTCCTGGGGCACCTGGGTGGCTCAGTGGGTTAAGCCCTCTGCCTTCAGCTCAGGTCATGATCCCAGGGTCCTGGGATTGGGCCCCCACATCGGGCTCTCTGCTCAGCAGGGACCCTGCTTCCCTTCCTCTCTGCCTATTTGTGATCTCTCTCTGTCAAGTAAATAAATAAAATCTTTAAAAAAAAAGAAGAAGAAGAAGAAGAAAGAATTCCTAATGGGTAACTAATCTTATAATTCTTTGTTTGCATTCCTGACTCGTGCAGATTCTACTTTCCACTTCGGACAGTTCTACATACAAACCAGTTCTTTGACATCTTGGATCTTGTATTTGAGGCTGAAAATTTTTTCTACACGCTCTTTTAACATAATCGCTGGAAATAAAGATTAGTAGCCAAGTAGCTATGGAAGGAATGTCTTGAACTCTAAACACATTTTGAATATTTAAGCTCATTTCCACCTTCTATTTTTTTATTTTTCTTTAAGATTTTATTTATTTGCCAGAGAGAGAGAGAGAGAGAACACACAAGCAGGCAGAGAGGCAGGCAGAGGCAGCGAGAGAAGCAGGCTCCCTGCCGAGCAAGGAGCCCAATGTGGGACTGGATCCCAGGACCCCGGGATCATGACCTGAGCCGAAGGCAGTGGCTCAACCAACTGAGCCACCTAGGCATCCCTCATTTCCACCTTTTAAACAAATGGTAAAATATAAATTCAACTTATGAAGTAAAGAAGCATTTACTCTAAAGAGTCTGAAAGCTGAAATATGTTAATAAATCACTGTACATATATACTCTCTTTCCCCAAAGCCAAAATTACTCAGATATTTTAAATCTCTTTTGGTGAGGTCCCCAGTTTCTGAATTCTGTGTAGGTTTTCATTCCAGAAATAGATATGAATTGTCTTAATTATTGGCATTGTATTGAAAAATAGTTATCATGTAGCTTATTTTTAGCAAGTGGAATCAAGATCACCACAAAGCATTCTATAATATAAACCCTATAGTACACTTTTGCATCTACAGCAGGAAGGAATCTGCACAACATATTAGGAATTGACTGTATGCCTTTAACTTCTGAAGTTTATGTAGCAGTTTATGATTAATTACTCATCTTGGTAAATGCCAATTTTTCTACTCATTAGTAGTGTTACCCATAAAAATAAAGCCATCAGTTATTTTACTGGTAAAAATGGGTTTATTTGGGAATAGCAGAGAATTGAAATTCAGGATGTGCAAGCCATGGCAAAACCATAGGCAAGAACTGAGAACAGGTGAGGAACACTCTTTTTTAGAGGAAGGGGTGGGGTGGTTGGGAGGGACAGTTATAAACAAAAAACATCCTTTGGAGTCAACTAGGAATTTGAAGTGTAGTGGCTTTTCACTGGCTGTATTTCGACAATCTTTCATTGGCTAGGCTGTTGCTGGACCAGAAGAAAACGTTTCTTCCTTCCGCTGGGGTAGTAAAGTGTAGGCTTCTTCCTGTCAGGAATGCAAGGTCCGTCTCTTCTTGTGGAAGGAGTTCAACCGACAATTAGCAGTAAAACAAGAGAGCTCCCCCTGTTGGTGTCCCCTCTTTCCCTTCCTTTCACTACTTTTCACAGGAGTAAGAACATCTATTTGTGCAATGACAACAAAGAAGATATCTGATTTAATCATTTATCTGCTCCAAAACTCCTCTTCAGTTGGATAAACTCATACATTTCCAATGCCACTTTAATGCACAAGTGGGATGAACAGAACCTCCTTTATGAGGCCCAGTATAAACTTGATGAGAAGCAGTACTGCCAAGTAAACCAGAAAGATATTTTATTTTAAACAGATTTCAAATGAACATCTATGTTTTCTGGAACATAAACTTTTCCAATCTGTATTTCATGTTTTCTGAAGTGCCTACTGCCAGAGCAAAACAACACAGTATTTCTGGTTACTTGAAGGAAAAACTCACTATTAGTTATTCATTTTTGCAAATACACAGTTCAGTAACTCTCTTTTACACAGAAACATTATGCAAATCTTTCTAGCATTTGAAAATATGGTAGCAAATACCTTTCCAAACAACAAGGTTTTAAATCATCTAGGAAGTGAGGTAATCAGAGACAGGTTGCCAGACCTCTGTTCACCCAGGACCATTTTCCCTCCGAGATGATTTAAGAAGCTCATTTCAGAGATACTCGTGGCATACAAGTTCTATAGAGATTTGAGCTTTGCATGCTTTACATTCTAAAGTGAGCTTTACTGGACCATGTAATTTTGCACCCAGAAATCTTTCAGCAAGCTTACTATTTTTGAGAGGAGTCTGAGATTATTGCACTGCCTCGATTTCACACAGTATTTTTGCTAAAAAGATTGAATTTTCAACTCTGATGAGTCAATATTGAGAATCTGGTTATGGTCTGATTTTGTGGAGTAATTATTCCTAGACATACTGGCAGTGGATTTACAAATCTATCTTTGGTGCAAATTAGATTTGGCTCCTAGTGTTGGTTTTGATTTGGTTATTTATTTGGTCCAATAGATTTCTTATTAGTAGCTGTTATAGTGAGCATTTCAATTTTGAATCTGGGAACTTTTATGGTGAGATAGATCTCCTGAAATTGCTAATGCTTCTATTTTCATTTAACACCTTCATATATGCCCTATATTTTTTAAAGTGCTAATTGGATTCTCCTTTTTTAATAGATATATAAGTTTAGCTCTCTGGAGTTTTTTCATCAAATCACAAAGTATGCTGACATAAATACTTCTCAACTAACGATGAAGTAAATACATACAAATCTGACTAGTAACTGCATGTTGGAATAGCATGCTGAGTTCTCAAAATTACAATTAATATCACTCTCAATGACTAACAACTCATTCTGTTAAAACAATTTTGAGACCACTTAGTATGTGTAATATCCCTTCAGTCATAAGTGAATAATAACTAAATTGATGACAAAACAGTGAGCACCACGAAAGAATATATAGAGAATAATACATTTGACTTTACAGTTCTGAAGCCATTTCTTTCTCTGAAACAATATTTACATAAATAAGTAATGTTGGGTTCTTTTATACAATGTATACTAATTTATATATTATATGTGATAATTGTGATTAAATTGCAAGCACATTTAAATGCAATTTTTTTTCATGTGACATGACTAGACATCAAGAGGTTCCTCCTTGCTACCGTCAAGAATTACATGCTGTAAGATGCAAAGACGCAATCTTGTGAGAAAAATTTGAGACTGTTGTAGATTGAGAAGAGCAGCTATAGCCAAGCAGAGCCAGACACGCACTTCAACGGAAGCTTTGCAAACTGAACGCGACAGCTAAACATTTAAACGTACAATGTCTATTGGTTCTACATCTTTCCCAAAAGGGAGGCCATATTTCGCGTCAGACAATTTGTGTAGGGAGTAAACTTCTAGAGTTTCTTTATAAGTCTTTATGCCTCTTTCAGTGCAAGGTGTTTCTTTACTTTTAAGAATATGTTGAGAGTAGGGGGAAGGTGAAACTGGAGGAAGGTGGTCAAAAGGTAAAAACTTCCAGTTATAAGATAAGTAAGTACTGGAGATGTAATGTACAACATGGTGACTATGGCTAACATGGCTATATAATATGCAGGGAAGTTATTAAGAGAGTAAATCCTAAGTGTTCTCATCACAAGGAAAAAAAATTTCCCTTTCTTTTCTTTTTATTGTATCTATAAGTTAGTTGAACCTATTCTGGTAATCATTTCATGATATAGGGAAATCAAACCATCATGCTATATGCCTTAAGCTTATATAGTGATGCATTTTAATTATTTCTCAATACAAGTGGAAACAAATCCAACAAATATAACGCAGACATTTGGGGGTGAGTGCAAACATTGAATCTAGATTGGTTGTTAGATAATATTAGAGAATTTCCGTTAATTTCAGCTATGATAACACATTGATATGCTATGATAAGTCAGCAAACTAGCTGGGGAATCACATGCCTACTTTTGTAAATAAAGTTTTATTGGAACATAAAAAAGAACACACTGAGCTACGAGAACAAATACTTGATGACTTTTACTTGATACTTGATACATATTACTTGGGGCTGGGTATGCAGACACTTTAACCCCTATTCCCTCCTTTTGGACTCTAACACTGTTATCTCATTTACCAAGAGGAGCTGAGAATTCTGCTGGCTTTCATTTATCTATGCTAAATCTTATCTTAGTTATAGGACTCCTACCTGTTTTAAATCAGGGACCATTCAGTTGCCTCGTTACCCACCCCCCATCTCCCAGAAATCCAGACACCTTGCTACAGTTGCCTAACAAGTTACTTGAAGTAATCTTTGGCTCAGGAAGATATCTGGCCATTGGAACTTATTGCATTTTCCTTTCTAATCACTATGTACAAATGTGCTGCATTGCTGAACTAGAAAGCCTCATTTGGATCAACACCAGAACACTAGAAATGCTTAATACTTAAACACTCTTAAATACTGTGGAGCCAATATTAAAGAATTTATTGGGAAAAGATTTATATATTTAATTTATATGTAGGATGAATTTTAAATCTCAGTTATAGATCTTCCTCCTCCTAAGTTTTTATTTATCTATAGAGTAGTGTGCAGGACCTACTTCAGAATCTCTCTCTGGACAGTGGTGAACTGAGATTACCATCTGTACAATTCATCAGAAAGATAAATGCACCTGAGGAGAAGCATAGTTTCGCATAAATTGCCTGCATAATTGCTTCAGATTTCCACATTATGTATAATACTGTTTGGAATAAAATAGAAAACTATTATCCATTAACAGATATTTGATAACCATATTAATTCAGATATTTGATAATGATATTAATTCTTTATGGTATTTGGTTTAGTTATCTGACCACATAGAACCACCCACATAGACTTTTCTTTTTTTTTTTTTGTTAGAGAGAGAGAGCAAGCACAGGCAGACAGAGTGGCAGGTAGAGGCAGAGGGAGATGGAGAAGCAGGCTCCCTGCCGAGCAAGGAGCCCGATGTGGGACTCCATCCCAGGATGCTGGGATCATGACCTGAGCCGAAGGCAGCTGCTTAACCAACTGAGCCACCCAGGCGTCCCCACATAGACTTTTCTTAATGCATATAAATTCTTCAACATTACAGACTCCTGGTTTTTAAGTTAGGCATAATGTCTACCTACTTTAGACATATACACAGATTCACATTAGTTGTATTTGATTTATCATTCAGAAACACTTAAGCCTGCTTCCGATGAATAATTTTCTTTACTTTTTCCATAAGTAATAAAGCAGAGGCTAGAAATGAAAGGGTAGAAATTGTAAATGAAAAGTTGTATTTTTAAAATTAAGTGTGAAAACAGGTGCCAAATTAAGGGACACTTATGTACATTTTTATGGCAACTTTCCCCATTACACAAATAGCTCAGGTATTTGTACAAAGACATTAAGTGATAAATCCATTAGAGAATAAATGCCACTATGGCCACGTGCGCATGTACGCACACGCATACACGTACATGTTAAATTTATAAAATGTGTCAGGTAGCTGATGACCACGGTTGAATTAAGGATAGCAGATTACTAAGAATCATCCCAGATTCCAATTATATTCATACATAATTTGTGCATTTGTAATATCCTTACAAATAATTCTATTTTT
>ML093228.1:35775-81299 GCA_003697995.1 Taxidea taxus jeffersonii
CAGGATGACATTGTGGGTAACAACAGTTTAACACATGTGGTAAAAAACAAACAAACATATTAAACCTTAAAATCATAATTAGGCAAATTAAATAATCCAATTAGCTCATAGCTATCATGAGTAAAGAATTCTATGAATAAAGACTTTTCCATTTTCCATATCAGAAAAAACAGAACGCCTTTTATTCACTCTAACATATAGTTTCTGTTAAGTTTTTAGTTTTTTCAAGGCAAGGAAAATGAAACATTTCAAAATATGATCTGGTAGAAAGTACTATATACATTTTAATCTGTAGTTTATATTAAGAAAATTTCTAAGGTATTGCTAAATGTAAAGTAGATTTGTTTTCAAATTATGTAAACTGGACAGATTATTTGAATTGCTTTCTAATAACTAGATGGTTAATTAAATTTTACTGGGCAAGTTTACCAGGGTGTGATGGAAATTTAGCTGATGACGTATTGTATTGTGTTCTGAGAACACTGTGAGGAATCTAAATTTCACTTCCTTGGCAATGTAGTGAGGTCATATGATGCAAAAGAGAAAGTGGGGTAAAATTTTAATGTTAACTAGGAGTAAGTGCTTGGTGGCATTTTAAAAGAAATATTAACATTACTTTTCTCATATTCATTGTACACTTCATTTAAAAAATGCAACGCTAAGTAGTCTAGGAAAAGACCATAATATTTCAATGTCTGGGATAATCAAAACAAGTCCAGTTTACTCTGAGGATAGTAAAGCCACAAAGGAAGAAGAAACAAACTGTAATTCTATACATGAAAACATTTAGTCCCCCTTTAAACTTTACAGTATCTACAGATAAAACTATTTCATTTTAAGGATGTAGTCAGCAAAAATATTTACACTAAACTACTTACAGAAATTATTTTTTTTCTATGCAGGAAGACCAATTACATTAAGTTAACATTAACATAACATTAAGTTACATTAAGTTAGGGAGACTTAACAGGGGAAATTCTCCTTGGGAGACTTATTCAACTGAGAATTTCTCTTTAGAATATAGTTTCGAAAAGTAATTAAAGTGGTCTAAGGTGTTTTTCCTCTGAAGGTCATCTCTTTCAATCTGATTTACAGTTCATAGGTAAAGCTGATGCTTTTGGTGAACTAAATTAAGAATGTCAATTCAGTTTCTTGTAAACAAGTATCTACATTAAAAAAAAAAACAAAAACTATGATTATTGCACGGTTACCGGTGGTGAAGTAACCAAGGAATAAAAGATCATCTGTGCTCTTACCTTCAGATGCAGCGCCTTCCTATGAAGGTCTGAGTGGACAAGCTAACATGGGTATTGTTAAAGCTGGATGCGGGAGATTCCATCTGCTTAGGTCTTGTATTACTGTCTTTTCATCCCAAATCTCGTTTATCAGCTACTTTACCAATGAAATAAAAAGCCGTCAAAGGAAAGAATTATGTTTAATCGTTACTGGTTGTGGTATAACATAATGTAAGTCCCAGTAGGAGTGTTTTGTGAGCAAACTTCCTATCGCCACCCCCAATATACGCAAGTGCGTATGCAAACAAGCTGAGTACGCAAAACAGAAATGTATGAATAGTGGGTCACCACTGTTTCTTCCTCTGGTCTGGTATTTCTCGAATTATGTTTCAAAGACCCGGGAGCCTCTTACACTTGCTTACGACTGGGTATGACTGTTTTAAGCAAACACAGACTCCTGCTCCTCATTGCAAGCAAGAAACTTGCACCACCAGGAGAGGGGGTTAAGACAAAAGAAAACAAAAGGCTAATTTACCTTTTGGAGAATATGTGTCAACTCTTCCCCACCTCCATATTGACCTTCTCCCTCCCAGACTGTACACTCATGCATTACTTCTATCAATTAGTATTTTCAAGAAAAGTGCATTATGGAATATAAAACATAAAAATGAAGGTGAAGCCAGTGTTAAAATACTATAATGGAAAAAAAAAATACTATAATGGTTTCCAAAATCAAGTAGCTATGATTTCTGGCACTGCTTCTAATTGACAGTGAGAATCAAGAAATGGAAATTGCAATTATGTCTCCTTGGAAAACTATATACTGTATGAGAAAGAAAAGTTTAGGGGCTGAGAAGGTAAAAACGTCATTTGGATCTTGTTTCTACTGAATGATGCAGGGATTGGGAAGGAGGTACAGAGGAAGACATAGAAGAAGCCAAAACTTATACAAACTTACTACTTCACAGTAATAAGGACTGTGTAAAACTCTGCCAAGGGAGCAGTTCTGAATGCTTTCCTGCACATGCCCAGAATAATACGAAGACAAAGTGTGGAAAGATGTAGGGCCTCCTCATGTCCCAAGCTGAAATTTATTTTCTTTGTTTTTTAAGCTACCGGAAGAATGTTAACGGAATGATCCTATGAAATGCAACAGAGTTGAGCTATCTTAGAGCATCATAGAAAATAGAAATGGAAGATTCCTTTGTTCTATTCCTGGAAGGAAAAGGGTGTTTTGGGCACTTTCCATGGCTCAGCGAGCAGAACTGATTTGTTAATCTTTTGGGCAACAGAGAAATCTTATCCTCAGCTTCCTAGTTGTGCAGTCCCTATCCATCAGCAAATGTGTCCAAACCGGGGCCCCTGTAACAGAGCACTAGGATTTACCCATCAAATGTGTGGGGTATTACCAGGTCAATGGCACTCTGTTGTGGGAACAAATGTTCCCACGGGCAACTTTGTTATAAGACAGCTAGACTTTAGAAATAATTGGGCATATATTTTCAACTGTAGTGAGTCTGGCAGAATGCAAAGCAGAGTAATGAAAATTAATGTTTTCACTTATTACACATTTTCACACTTCATATGTGTATTTTATGTATTCAGTGTGTGCAAGAATTGCTGATACGATTCCTGTGAGGTGAAATATGTAAAAATAACTCAGGAACTGGTAGTATATATCAAGACTAATATGTATAGATGGAGAGGAAAAACCAAGGGTAAAGGACAAAGTTTAAATGAGTCAAAACTTATACAAAAATTACTATGCAGATAATACTATTCTCTATGTGGGGCACAAGAAAGTTATTTGATATTAAAATTTAGTATTCTTATTTTATGATTTTCTTAAATAGAACTTCCTCTTCAAAAATAAGTTTTCAACTATTTCAGGAATTTAAAAAAGTTTGAAATAGCTATTTGTAATCTGGATTGCAAGAGAGAAGAAACAAATACTTATGAAGAGTTGATTGTTATACCTTGAAAAAAATCAAATTTTACTTTTTTTCTTTGACCACGTAGACTAGAAATAATGGGACCCATATTGCATTTATATTCTAATATTACCCCTAAAATAATGACAAGTAAAAGTGGGTTCACGATTGTTTGTGATATTAAGAAACAATACCTTCTTAGAAGGCAAATAAAAGAAATTTAAGATCAGTAACAGTGAAGTGAATAGTGAAAAAAACATTTGAAATTTCTAGCATTATAAGATTAAGCTTAATCATCACAGGGTTGAAAGTGTTCACACAATTATCATTAAAAAAATAAAAATGAAAATTATTTTTGGTAAATTCACATGTCTATCCAAAGTGTCATCTTCAGATTACCTTGGCTTGAGTTAAAGACTTTTTAATTTGACTTTTTCATGAAAGTTCTCTGCAGCTTTAAAGCTTGACTCTGTTCTTCAGTGTGCAGTCCTAGGTCCCTGCACACTGTGGGATGAATGGTGACTCATTTGATTGGAGTTTAGCTCTGGAGCATACATCTAATTCAGTTTCTTTTCCCCCCTTCAACAGTTCTACCCAGCATCCCCGTCATGCACAGGCAAAATCTTTACTTTCAGAAGAGATAAATCGTTACAAATTTGAGAGAAGTCAGTCATCTGGGACCAGGAAATAGCAAATATATGGCTAAATTTTCAGTTTAGAGACCGTAAGCCCAAAGAAAGAAGGATTCCTCTTACCTGAGATTAAACAATGCTTTTCAGATTCTCTGGAGTTTGAGATACAGCTGATGTTTACCAGTGGTTACTTGCATCAAAGTTTTAACAGAAAGGATCACCAACTTATCTTTTGGAGTGCAAAATTAAAGTCTTCACACTTTTCCTATGATGATTTCGGTGTTTGTACGTAAGATTAAACACAAAACCCCCAAAAGATCTGGCAAGTGCCATAGAACAATGTGCTTTTGTAAGGGAAGCATTTTTTTTCTTTAATTTTTAACATTTACATATTCTTTTCTGAATAGTTACACAACATAGATTGAGCCTGCTGAAGTCAATGGCTAGATGAATATAGTTACTATAAATGATTTTCCTCTAAATAAAAGTCTTAGATCCTGGGAACAGAGCAGGTGCTAGCTGCCAGTGAGAGGTATGCACAGATGGGACTGTTACCAGTCAGTTCTGCTGCTCGTAAGCAAGCTACAAGGACAGAAAAGCAGCACGTCAGAGCCCCTTGGGTACAGTAAAAACTTCTTTTCCCCTTCTGCCAAAAGTCTCAGTCCTTTGAATGTATCTTCTTTGGAGTGTCTATGTGGAAATGTTCACAAGAAGTCTGAGTAAAAATCAGATACCATTTTCCATTAACATGTTATTAAAAATTTAGCTCTACTATTCCCAGTGAGAAGTGACGAATTCAAGCAAATGGTTTTGTTATCACTTCTGGGCTTTATCATGTGAAAGAGAAAATATGTTTCTAAAAATAGGATGACCCCTGTCATTTTATTGCTATGGTCTAAGCAGCTGGGGCTAATTAATGATTTTCTGTATCATCAAAGACATGTCAAGAACTTCATCTCAAGCAGTTATTGCAGAAATATACTGTGTTAGGCCCTAGTTGAAGTATTTTTCCTAAATAAAAAGTACAAAAATACTGCTCACTAAAGGTAACTGAGAAGTTGTTCGATTTGACATAGCATGAGGCCACACCTTTTTTTTTTTTTTTAAGACAGTACACTTTGTGATTCACAGGAGAACTTGGATCAGACGCAGTTTAATGAAAGCTCTCAAATAAGCAATTTTATTCCTATCCATGACTGCAGACATTTACAAAACCATAACATCTGAGTTCACCTTAAAAAATAACTTATATAAAGCAGTGATATACACAGCACAAAATAGTTCAGGGAGGGGCAGGAGCAACTTTTAATAATTAAAATGTAAACGTGAAAAAAAGGATGGAATAAAAGTCCCTACTTATTTCTACTTAAGATGTCATGTAATAATATTTTACAATGTCCTGTGGGCCAATGTATGTATGTGCATATGTCCATATAACATACACATATGCAATACATTCTTTTTCCCACACATATACATACACAGATAATTATTTGCAGTTCAGTTTAGGGCAATTCTAATATGCCGCTCTGTACAGTTGTTTGAATCACGTTTGGACCCGCTTTCTTCAAAAAATAGGGGAGAGAGCAGGAAATAAAAAGGTTGGTTTGGTGTGACTGAGATTCCTTTGTTTAACTGTACACTGTGATGAATAATTTTCTTCCGTAGTAGTTCTGTGAAGGGCTGACTCACTGTGGTTTTCATGAGGAGACTTGGTAATGGATCACACACTCATTGTCATGCTAGGGGAGTACTAGAAAGAAAAAAGAATCCATATTTTAACAACAATTCTTTTACAGGCTGCTAATGTTCTTCTTGGTAAACAGTAGTAACTATGAATTTTAATGTCTTAAAATCTTTTATGCTCAAGCTTTTAACTTCATATAACATAAAAATAAGAAGCTGTTAAGAAAGTAAATTTATATGGAATTGACTAAGTCCTGACATTTTTAATATTTCCGCTGGAGAGCGACCAGTCTCCTCCTTTCCCTGCACTTAGGTGGTTGATAATGGCCCAGTCCCTCAGTCTTTTCTTTCTAGCCACATCCATGTTTTGTGGGTATTTGTAACATTTTAGGTAAATCCAATCCACAATAAAGTATGTATGAGGGACAGTTTCATGACCTACCAACTATGTAAATTCGGAAGGTTACCTAACCTCTCTGTGCTTCAGTTTCCTCACCTGTAAGATGGGTTTAATGATATCATTTATTTTAAAGGGATTTGGGGGAGATTAAATATAAAATCCTTAAAACCACGTATTTCTTGAATATATGGAAAGTGTTCAGCAAGTGTTTAATTAATAGTGTAAGGGAAATAAAACAAAATAAAAAACAGCTTCCAGCTGGCCCCCAGAAGTTCTCATAAAGCATTTAGAATGTTTAAAGAAACTGATTTACACTTAAGGATATACATGTCTTCCTCTAATCTGTGGCTCCAATTTCAATCCCCAATATTTTTAGGGTGGGAGCAGGGGGCTCTGTTGTTACACATTACTTGTCAGTTTGATGAGCTTCCAGTTGGTAAAAGGTGAGGCTTTCAGAAGTTTGGAAAAGAGGTCTCAAAAATTATTTAGAGAGGAACAAAGAGCCATTATTGTTATAATTATGGCAATCTACGCGTATTCCCGAGGAACAGACTGTGACAGAAAAGTTCTAGAGCAACACTGTCCAAAAGGACTTTCTTCAACCATGGACGGGTTCTATAATCTGTGCTGTTCAACATGGAAGCTACTAGGCACATGTGGCCACTGAACACATGAAATGGGCTAGTGTGAGTGAGGAATTGTTATCTTAATTGTTATTTATTTAAATTTAAATATCCCCATGTAGCTACTGGACACCATTTTGGACAGCACAGTTCTAGACTGCCTGAGATGTGGGGAGGATCCCAAATGGTAATGGTCTCCAGATGAAGAGAGTTTCGAGATGAAAATGTCAATGTAAACCCTTAAATATTTCAAATATTTTAAAAAAATATTTGGTGAGGACCTGGTAAGGACGTGCAAGGGGATTCTTATAAGTACATTAGTAACAGGGGTGCCTGTGTGGTTCAGTCAGTTGACTGCGGGACTAGTGCTTTCAGCTCCAGTTGTGATCTCATGGGTCATGGGGTCCAGCCCTAGTCCCGGGCTCCTTCCTCAGTGGGGAGTCTGCTTGTCTCCTTCCCTCTGTCCCTCCCCCCACTCTCTTTCTTTCTTTCTTTTTTTTTTTTAAAGATTTTATTTATTTATTTGACAGACAGATCACAACTAGGCAGAGAGGCAGGCAGAGAAGAAGGAGGAAGCAGGCTCCCTGCTGAGCAGAGAGTCCGATTCGGGGCTTGATCCCAGGACCCTGAGATCATGACCTGAGCCGAAGGCAGAGGCTTTAACCCACTGAGCCACCCAGGCGCCCCCCCCCTTTCTAAAATTAATAAATCTTTTAAAAAAAAGTTAATAACCACCATGCCTCATGGAAAGAGGCATGTGAAGTCAAGAGGATTGGTCTCAGACAGCAGGGCCTTCAATGGGAAAAGTGATGATCCTGGGAAGTGGAGTATGAACTTTAAAAAGAGAGCAGGCAGAACAGAATGAAGTGAGTTCTAGATGAGCTGAGTTAGTACAGGAACCAGAAAGGAGGTATAAGGTGTGTACTGAGGATTTCACAGGGAAAGCAGGATGTCCTGAGGAAAAGCACAGGGTGACAACAGCTCATCTGACAGAAGTCTGGACAGAAACTCGTTAGGGGTCAATCTAGGGCTCAAACCCAAACCCCACATCGATCCTGAGTAAAGGTGAATGAGGAGGCCTAAATAATGGGCCAGTGGACCCTTGGGGGATGATTATTCATCCTTTAAATGCAGATCAAATCATAGAAAATCTACTTGTTAATCAGTTAATAGCCTCAAATTTCCTTTCAGTATAGGAAAGCTAAATTATATATATATGCTACTGACTCTAATGTTGGATTACAGCGAGTAGGGTGATAAAAAGGGGAGACTTCCAGAGAAGAGAAGGGGATTTGGTTTGACAGGGAAACCTCTGCCTTTACCCTTGAGAGTGGCAGCAAGAAAGCAGAGCAGAGCAAAGCAAAACCTAAAACCCAAAGCAATCAGATCAAAACTGATGAAATGAGCCCACCCCGTCCCGTGCCTGGAGGATATCCCCTCATTTCATCAGATGAGACCATGCAGATCTCCCACTGTAGATGGTAACAACAAGTGTCAGTGAGCTAACTACAGCCTTTGACAAAACAGAATTACATTTTGATATTTGATCTTTAGGGGTAAGAATAAACAACAAGAAAATACATGGATACCAAGGTTTTATTAAAAGTAGAAAAAATTAAAGAGTATGGCAAAGTGGACACAGAAAAGTTTCATCTAGGCTTTCTATAGCTACTGGTACAATAAGAATGGTGATCCAATCAGTGTTGCTCAATAGATCTTTCTGTGATGATGGATATGTTCTATTCTGTGCTGTCCAATATAATAGTCATTAGCCACACATGGCTGCCAGACTCTTAAAATGTAGCTAGTGTAAGTTAGGAGCTGAAAATTTAGCTGTATTTAATTTTAATTAGTTTTAAATTTAAATAGCCTCGCTAGATCATCAATCACTGTTTTAAGAAAAAGATTTTGTGGGTCTATAGTGCCAGGTATCTAAAAAAAGTAAAAGATACTGATGCATTTCAGAAAGAACTTCAAAGGAAGTTTCTGAAAAAAAATTTTAACTCTAGTGACCATCTCATTTAATATACATCCTGAATAACTGAGATCTTAAAAAGTAAGGGCCAACTCTTAATCTCACAAAACAAACTGAGGGTTGCCGGGGGGAGGGGGCTAGGGAGAGGGTGGTTGGGTTATGGACATTGGGGAAGGTATGTGCTGTGAAGTGTGTAAACCTGGCGAGTCACAGACCTGTACCCCTGGGGCTAATAATACATTATATGTTAATAAAAAATTTAAAAAATGTTTTAAAAAGGCCAGATTCAGTCAGAAAGGATAGAAGCATCTGCTCTAAGCAATGCAGCTCAGAAAAGTTAGCAAACATCTAATATAGTTTAATTTTTGAATAGTACAAGTAACTGTAGCATGATGCTCTAAGTGGATCAGGTACAGTACGTGTATAATATGTGGGCATCTATACGTGGTGATGTATGTGTGTAATGTGTGGGCATCTATATGGGCAATGTGTCACTTGCACTGCTCAGGTTGTAAACTCCTCATCTGCGGCTGCCCTTTACTGAAACAGCTTCATCTACATAAAATAAGGGAAAAATCACAGAATTTCTAGGAAAACTCACAGAGTGTGCAAGCAAAAAGGAATTCCATTATTGATTACTGTTCTTCAACATATATGAGAAGTGGCCTAAAGTTTTCCTAAAGTAAAGGAAGAGTAGGTGTTAAATGGTGTCTCCTATTCAGAGACCTAGAATATTCCCAGGCACTGGCCTGAGACCACACGGCAATGTCACCATCGTACTGCTGCATCCATTCAGGATGGCGTATTGTGATGTTTGTGCTCAATGCTGTGATAGGCAGCTGCCCTGTTTCCAAACCATTTTGTGAGTCTGGGTCTCCTTAATCAGATAATGTAATGGCTCTTACAAAGTCATTAACTCTCTGGGTTACCAAAACAAACAAACAAACAAAACCCTAATTTCCCTTGAAATTCCCTACATGTACTAATTTATAACTGCCTTTTTATGTAAATAGATTTTGAAACGGCATGCTTTGGTATAAACTAGAGAATCTGTGATTTTCCCCTTATTGTACACAGTTCACATACCATGGAACCCACTGCAGAGATCTATTAGGTCTTTGTACAATGTGCATAAGCTCTTATTTCTATGCTTCAAGAACACTTCATATCTCACTGCATTCCTATTGCTAAGCATCTCTCTATATTTTCTATTCTTTTTTTATTTATTTGAGAGAGAGAGAGAGAGAATGAGAGAAAGAGAGAGCATGAGAGGAGAGAGGTCAGCAGGAGAAGCAGACTCCCTGCCGAGCAGAGAGTCCAATGTGGGACTCAATCCCGGGACTCCAGGATCATGACCTGAGCAGAAGGCAGTCGCTTAACCGACTGAGCCACCCAGGCGCCCTATATTTTATTTTCTTAATGAGAGATAAATAAAGAATAGTGCAGCTACCCTGAACTAAACTAAAGTGAAATAAATTTAGTGTTTATGTGACTGTGTAAAAGAAAATTTGGGGGGACGCCTGAGTGGCTCAGTTGGTTAAGCAGCTGCCTTCGGCTCGGGTCATGATCCCAGCGTCCTGGGATCGAGTCCCACATCGGGCTCCTTGCTCGGCAGGGAGCCTGCTTCTCCCTCTGCCTGGGCCTGCCTCTCTGTCTGCCTGTGCTCGATCTCTCTCTCTCTAACAAATAAATAAATAAAATCTTAAAAAAAAAAAATTAAAAAAAAAAAAAGAAAATTTGGGTATATATTTCTTTATAATAGAAAATGACAAAAGGGAGTAAGGTAATAGAAGATGACCTAACACCTTGTTTAGAATTCCTATTAGATACCATGATTTTTAATACCACTTTTACTCAGTTGATTATAGTTCAATGCTGTGGAGAAAATATTCTTATAGATTAATTCAAGAAATAGAACTAACTGCTTTCTTTACTGCAGAAACATGAAAAACTACTTTCCGAAAGAAGCTTTTTTGTATTCTTGATTTTCGAAAACAAACATCTTACTGAATTTGAACACTAGGGGGCATGTTTGTTTCTTGAAATAAAGGTCTTGTTTATGATTCCCAAAAAAAGGCTGAGTAGTGTAACATTTGATTCACATTTTTCTGTGTGTCGCATGTTGGTACTGCAAGGTTTCTGACTTTGGGTTGGGTATTTTGTTTCTATAAATATTAATTAAATGAACTAGCATGTGTGAAGTGACTAGGATAGTGGCTGGCACATAAAAAGCACTCAGGAGAGGTTCTCTCCCTTTTCAGGCCTCCTTCTCTGGTTTAACTTCAAGATTTGACCAACAAACCCTCAAAGGATAGACTACTCAGAAGTAGGTGCTTTTCAGAGTTATAGCCATTTAAAAAACCACTATAATTTACATGTTCACTCATCCAAAAATGTTTTCTTTTTAAATTCGTTAAGAAGTTCTATTTCTCCTTGGTTACAGGAAAGCTCACTTGTGGATACCTAGCCTATTTACTTCTTTAAAGCCTTACATTTGTCAGCAGGGAATGTGCTTAGTCTTCCTTTCTCATCTTTTGAAAGGGTCTCAACAAAATGTGTGGTGATGTGATGCCGGAAGCCATAGATGACAATGACATCATTCATAACCGAGCAGAGCCCTCACCGGGCAGACAAAAGAGTGGAGCAGCCAGTGTGGACCTGCTTCCAAGGCTGCACTGTCTCTGGGTGGTGGGAGAGTTCCTCAGTCACCATCCAATTATTTTTCCTCTGGGGACTTTTCGGGTGGGGACAGGACAGAGGGAGGGGAGCAGCAGGGAGGGAGCTTTTGTTTTCTGCTAACTCTGTTCAGAGTCTGGCATTTTACCTTCTTCTTGGCTTCTGGGATAGTGAGACTGGGCCAGGAGGCAGGGATGGGAGGAGCCCTGCTCCAGCTGCTCTCTCTCCTCAGCACACGTTCACAAAAGCATCTACTGTTTTGCACGTGCCGAGTCCAGTTAAGCTTAAAGGGTGAGGCTTGTGTTTATCCCATGGAAAGAAGTGTTTCGGGTCCTGTTATATCTGATTCTTTGATTCCCACAAAAAGCTATTAGATGCCCGTTCAAACGCTGCCCGCTGACAGATAAACAAGGCAGTAGTCCTCAGTGACAAATCTGGGAAAGAAGGACAGGGGAGAGGGGAGAGGTCCTCTTGTCCCTGTCTCTAAAACTAAAGTCATATGGGACCTTTATAAAAAAGTCGTCTTCTCCAATCCTAGATTAATAATTTCCTCTATACTTTTTTAAAAGCCCGGTTTATATCTATTATAGCACCTGCTAATCTGACATATGGTTTAATTAGTTTTGTAGCCCATTCTTCCCATCAGATTGCATTCGTTGAGATTAGGGATATGTTATATTTATCTCAGAATACATTGTCCTTAACCAAGCACACTGCATATAAGAGGCTCAAGAAATGTTGAGTTGAACTGAATTATTATATACCCCACTGAACGATACCATTTTATTGCTGAAAGAACTCGCAGAAAAGGAAATAAATGTTTCTAATTAGATAGAGTGAACATTAACTGATTAAAATGAACTAATTTGTCCACAGTCTTGAAACAAACTAAATTATCTAAAGAAGAATTCCTATAATCCTAAGCATCATGACAAACTATGTGGTTTTTCTTCCTATTTCATCATGACCGATGGGCTAATCTTTTGATTTTTTAATACAAATTTTTATATACACATTCTTTGTCCTCACTAATCATATATATATCCTGCAAATAAAACAAAGATCAGTATAATTTTATTTCCAGTTTTAACAGAAGTAATGTTTAAAAACAGGGTAAGTCTTAGCCCACACAGAGGCATTAGGCTGATGCTTGTTAGAAGTGAAAGAAACCACAGAACACTCAGTCTGAGGTTCAAAGCAGCCATTCCATGCACAAGCAGGTACGTTATTAGCCGCTGCTTCACATTCTTAGGGTATCATCTCTGGTAAAGGCTGAGTTAGGGCAAAATGAAGGAAGTTTTCTACTCTGATTTTAATGACAGCAATCCATATGTAGGGGCACTGATCCAATGAAGATAAAATTGGTTGGGATTCTGAAATCCTTTATGCTGTATCCAGATTCAGTAGTTCTTAGCAGAGCACATGCACGAGCATCACTAACTAAGCTTTTTCATTTGCAGGTATGACCAGTCCTACTCCTAGAAATTCTGATTCAAAAGGTCTAGGGAGAGTTCTGGGCAATTATATTTTTAAAAATTCCGTAGATGTTCCTAATGTGAGATATCGGGTTAAAAAAAATCACTGTGGCATGTAATAACTCCTCGAAAAAAGACACCATATTGTCTTTCTCGTCTCTCCAGTGTGTCGCCCGTCGCTTTGGCCTGTGGTAAGTGCTCAGTAATTGTTCAATAAGCGAATGAATTTTATTGCTTCTCGTTTTGCTCCTGTCTACTTCTGTGGAGACTATGGAATGATAATGCCTTTGCTTAACACTGTAATCATACTCAAAAAATGACTCCGGTATCCAGCTCAGGTTAAAAGTAAACAACAGGTTAATAGACCACCAATACTGGCCTTCAGCCCAGTGAGGTCTAGTGTGTGAGGTAAAGACATCTTATAGAGAAGATTCAGAGTCTTACGGATAGTACTGAGAACAGACCTGCTTTTGCCACAAGTCCAGACATTTTAGTAATGTGAAAACTTGTAAAAACTATCAAATATGCAACCTGTTTCCAGCATGTTCCTTTATAGTGGATGTTCTCTATAAGAAAATTAGTATTATACTTTTTGTTTTTGTAACTATGTACATAGGACAGGAGCAAAAAAGAAAAAAGTTAGTTAAAATTTTTTTTTCCAAAGAAATTCCACTGAGTTTTCTAATTTTTAAAAGATCAACCTATTAAGCTTTAGATAAACAGTCATAATAATGGCTTTACAAATATATTCTAATAGAAAAGCTTCAGAAATAAATTTTTGATATAATAATGTAGTCAAGGGAATACTTACACTCTCACTCTGAAAAGGATTTAAGAAATTTCCCCCCATTTCGCCATCATCCCTTGGAGTGCCCGGTTGATTACTCAGGCTCATATTATTGGGAGAATTCTGTAAACAAGATTTAGAAAACAAGGCATTGTTGAAGATTTTAATTTCCCTCTTGCATTATACTGTTTCAAAAATGGAATCTACAGCAGCATCTCTAAGGACAAAGCAGACTTATAATTCTAATCTCAGACTTCTACTGTGCATTCTAGTTCATTCTTTACACCTTGACAAGTACTAATGCTTTCCCAAATGGAAATTAAAAAACAAACAAAAAACCCAAAATAACCAAGCATAACTGTTTTCTTAGTCTCAGAATCAATATTTATTCAATTTCCCACCCTCAGCTTACAGAGTTCCTAGAACTGCATAGAGTTTAAAAAACATTCCCAGCAGGGGTGTGATGAAGAGAGCCTACCCACTGATCAGGCAATGATGGGACAATGACCTGCCTGGGTAGTTTTACTAATCAAACTTCAAAAGGTCACTGTTCCAAAACATTTCCCCTTAATACCATGTGGTTTGCATAGTAATACTCTTTCAACTATTTTTTTTTTTTAATATGAACCATAGGAAAAAAGGAAGATGGTTAACAACTATAGTGAGGAACAAGAGAACTACCTTAGGACTTAAGAATTCAATATGCACTTGTAGAGGAAGAGAAGGCTCAAAGCAAATTGCTTTAGAATCTTTTCCTTTCATTAGTTTAAGAGTAGATTTACTTGGAAACTTTAAGATAAAATGGCTGATATTAGCAACCTAATGAAATCCTAAGTTAGCCGCAGACTGCTTCATATTCTACTTACATTTGCTAGTCTTGTTATTACTGTGCGATTTTAGCTATGGGAGGTCATCTGCTACTCCCCAGCAACAGGAAATACAGAATGTCATTGCCATACAAAGCATGTTCACATAATATTGTGACTAAGGGACTCTTTCCACGTCTAATTTATTGACTTATAAAAATAAACCTCAAGGTTAAAAATTTTTATTTGTTATTCTAAGTGGAAGAAAGATTATAGGTTTCTTTCTGAGCCATTTCTATTTCATATTCTTTTTGAATAAGTTCTAGATTTTTAAAAGAAAATTGCTCTGAAGATTCTGACTTAACTAAAACAAAGTTATGTCATAAAAATTAAAATTTCATGAATGAGTTATTCCCAGAAGAATATGTGCTGTTTTAGAATATGGTAAAACTGTAAAGCAGAGACAGGTAGATGAACCGGTGGAAATACAGCTTATATTTTGTCCTGCTGTGCACCCCACAGGGAAGATCTGAGAACAAGGATCCTCTGAAGTCCATAGGAGCTCGATTTGCCAATGAACCCCAAGGGCTGGGGAACCACAGTTAACAGCATAAAGAGGATTCTTTTTTTGGATAAATTTTTCTCTCAAAATGTTAGTTTCCCAAGTATACAGAAAAGCAACTGTACTTTTCAAATGAACATGGATAACTTTGTTTCCTTAAAAAAAATTAAGTAACCTTTAACTAACATTATATAACATTTATATATTATATTAACATTTTATAGCTCCTTAATGATTAAAGTTATTAATTAGATAATCAACTGTACTTTGGAAGCAGGAATGCTAATGCTGATTTAGTTCAAAAAGAAAACCAAATTTTTAAAAATGTGGTAATATTTAGCCAAAACCTCTTTGGTGAAGGGAGATTTGTTATTTTTTTTTAAAAAGATTTTATTTAATTTATTTGTCAGAGAGAGAGCGGGAGCGAGCACAGGCAGGCAGAGTGGCAAGCAGAGGCAGAAGGAGAAGCAGGCTCCCTGCCGAGCAAGGAGCTTGAGGTGGGACTCAATCCCAGGACGCTTGGATCATGACCTGAGCCGAAGGCAGCCGCTTAACCAACTGAGCAACCCAGGCACCCGGAGATTTGTCATTTTATACATAATGAAGGAACTGGTAATTTTAGAATAAAAAATAATCTAACATATATACGAGGGTATTTAAGGATACACTTGGAAGCTTCCTCATTTCTGTATAACAAACACACTTCCTGTGGCACCTGAGGTACCCTGAGGTGAGCAGTGCATCTCTGATGGATTTGGGGTGCTCACTGTCTCTGCTTACACGGTCCCATGAATCATTTCTTAATTTACAATTTTGGAAGTGTAGCTAGCTTCAAATCTAATTTCTGACTCAAAATGTGGATTTCAAAATATTCAAAATTTGAAAGTAACACTGCATTAGTATTTAAATACTTCTAAAACAGCTCTTTTATTATTTCTGTTTTCCATGCAATCTGTTCATGGCATGGTGGCTCAGCAGTATAGACTTTTTTGGGGTGGGAGGAAGATATATAAGTACATGAAGAGGAGATAAAAGGACACATTTAGCATACAAAACAGCTAGTATCAGGTCTCTGGAATTTATTCTTATCCAGCTCCGTGGGCATATCTGAAAATCTTCAAATGATAGGGCAAATTTGTTTTTTAATTTTTAACCCAAAGTTATCTCTGCAAAATGTGAAAGCAGAAGTTTCTCAATGGGGAGTCTTATGGAAATTGTGCTGTCCATGATCAAGGAGTGACCTGATGAGGATACAGGCCAAAGCATACTTAATACTGTATGTATGAAGTGTCTAAGGAACAGCTAAGACAGTGGTTCCAAACACCAGCCCAGAACAGGTTATGAATGTGGGTGGCAATGAACGGTGTGTATGTTACATTTCGCTGTAGCTGTGTTTGTGTGCAGAGTTTCTAGTAGATTTCATCATCAAGGCAAGAACAAAGGGCTTAGATCAGGGCTACGCAAAAAGGCTTAGATCAGTCAAAAAGGTGCTCTGATAGCTTGAGCGCATAATTAGGAAGTAGGGAGTACAAAAGAATCCAAGTAAAGATCACTTTTAGCTACATTAGGCATTTTGGTTACATTTCTTACTTCAGTTAATGTGTACTATATTTCCTACCTATACTTTAAGAATTTAGCTTACAAAAGTATTGTTATATTCCACCAATCCCAGCTTCAAGGGATTTGATTACGTTCTCATTTACCTTTTCTTCTAGCTGGAATATTTTTCCTTTAACATGACAACATATCTGAATGTTACATACAAGCGTCTCCATGTGTGCATACGCATGTGCCTGCACGTGCGCGCACACACAGACACACACACACGTGGTTTCCTCTGGCAACACATTCAATTCTCTTAGACCCTCTGTTCTCTGATTTTATCTTGCAAGCATTCTTCCATATCATCTTTTAATTAGTGAAATTATTGTTCCTTCCTCGACCCACCCTCAGAAATTATTCCAAACTTTTTCAAACTATTAAACAAGTGCACATTTACAGAAATTTTGACTGTGCCCATAATTGGAATAAAATAATACTGACATCATCTGAAGCCCTCATGAGGTAGATTTTGAATTGATTTCTCAGAGACTGCCAATAACACGTTTTACAGAGGGTTATTTTGACTCTGCCAGCCCCCCCAAAAGAACAAAATCCCAGTCATGGTTCTCCCAGGGGATACAGTAAGCTAGAACTCAGGTCACACTGAGAAGATGACAGGTGCACAGCTGATTATTAGCTGCCCTGTGATGGGTGTGGGTGCGACCTTTAACTGGAACTAAAGTTCTTGAGTCAGAAAGCTTCAGACTGAAAAGAGTTCTTTGATAATTCATTAAGCGTGATACGATCAGATCTGGCCTTGTCTGATACAGTGTTTTTTCCAAACTCAAAAATAAAAATGTTAAGTATGTTCATGTGAACTGCAGAACTTATTTAGAGGACTCCTTCTAAGAAAATAAACCATATGCTCTTCTCCACCCCCAAGTCTAAAACAACTCCAAGGGAAAATATTTTTGTTCCATTGATTAAATGGGGGGCTTTTCAGTTTCAAAAGGGATGAAAAGAATTTCACATTTGGGCTTCTAAATTACAGATGAATTCTGCATTTTTGAGAAATACACATAGGAGTTTTACTAGATAATCCTCAATTGAGCAAGAAATAATTTTAGTACTCTTCATTTGGAGTTTCGTGCTCTTTTTGCCACTGAAACAAGTGCTATCACAATGCAGGTGACAGTGTGAGTTCCCAGCCTTGCCCACAAAACATAGTCTGATCACGAAGAGGAAAATACTTAGCATCTGTATAGTGTTTCAGAGCTCCTAGCATATGTTCATACTTGACTCTCAGCAATTTTGTGAAGAAGGCAAGGAATGAACTACAAGCTCTTGTTTAAAGCTAAGGAAACTAAGCCTAAGAGAAATTAAGTACCATGTTGCCCCAGTTTGTAGGTAGTAGAACCAGGTTTTCTGATTCTCAATTCAGTATTCTTCACTACCTTATATAGAAAAATAATAAAATAGAGTATATTTACAATAAAAAGGTAGAAAAAGATTAGAAGTAGTACTAGTAAACAACATTAAAAATGGAGTAAGAAAAAAAAGAAGAAACAAATTTTTAAACATTTAAAAAATGGAGTAAGACACTTAAAAAAATACATAATACTGGCACTCAGTAAAATATAGGTTTAACTGAAGAACTAGGAAGGTGAAGCTGGAGATCTAAGAGGGATTTTGAACAAAACCGTTGAGTGGTAATTGTCACAACTATCTTAGGATTCACAAATAAGAATGACTAGAAAAAGAGCAGGATGAAAAGGAGTGAAGCCAGGACACAAGAGAAAAGGGAGAGGGAGGAGAGTTTCTTAGGATAGTTGGTCTTGTGTTGGAAAAGGAAGAAGGTGGGGAAAACGGAGGTAGTGATAATGTGGAGAGTATGGCGTAAAAATCTGAAATAATTAGGCTGTGAGTGTAATGAGGGAGGGAGAGAAGGGGTGTACACATGATGCTGCTGATCAGAGGAAAAATGACCACAGCGTAGTGGAGATGTGAGACACACCAGTGGTACATCACCCAGACAGCCTGGTTGGAGCCCAAGACTAACAAACCTGGACAGGGGGCAGTGCAGAAATGAGTTGTGTAGGACCTCATCCAAAGGCAGATACAACTAGTCATTTGTAGTACATCGTTCTAGTACATCTAGTACATGTTTTGTGGGGGACATTTTTAAGTTAATTAAAATGTATTTGGACTTTGCTTCGTAAAAGTTTTTCCTGATTGTCTTTGGTTTCCTCAGTTATATTGAGCTTCTTGAGGGCAGAGATCATACCATGTTCATCCTTGGCTTTTCAGAGCCTGGAGTAATGCCTTGGCGCAATAATGTTTATTGAGTGAAGGAACTCCTGCCTAACCACTTGAGGACAGAAATTATGTTTGTATTTAAAGAAGTCTTTTATATCTTCCCATGGTGCACAGGATAATACTCAGGACACAAAAGTACACATTGGGTGGCCAATTAGTGCCTAAAGAATAAGCAATACATCACCAGGCAAGAGAATGTTATCAGCAGTGGGCACAATGTAATGGAAAAACTTGTCTCTGGAAATAGGAATGGGAAATTGAGCACAGAAGGAATAGCAATAGATCTGATATGATGACAGATAAGAAGATGGTATTTAATTTGTCATTATGAATCTATTTAAGTTTTAAAGTGCTCTATGAATAAATTACAAAGAACTTTTCCATAGGTGGGAGGGGATGGGCTAAATGGGTGTTAAGGAGGGCACTTGTGATGAGCACTGGGTGTTATATATGGAATGAATCCCTAAATTCTATTCCTGAAACTAGTATTATACTATATGTTAACTAACTTGAATTTAAATAAAAACTTAAAAAAAAAACCCAAAGTACTTTCCTATATAGTATTTTGTTTACATCTGTCTAATGTAGAAAATTGTGGGTAGTGAATGGAAATTTTAGAAAGATGACAGTAAGTAATCTGGAGGTTCCCACCTTCGTGTAAGATACTAGAAGTGCTCCTCAAACACAAAATTAGAAATTTTATTGGTAACCACAAAGCACAATTCAGTGAGTATCAATTCTCAGATACCTAAGATAGCATGTACAATCATGGTCATCTGACTTGTAAGGGGGCTTCCCAGAGAGATGGCTCTAATGGAATTATACAATGAATCTTATTTTGAAAACAGGCCTTTTGCAGGTTTTACCTACTTCTCCCAGAAGTAAGCTAGTGCTTATTACAAATATGTATCTATATTAAGAAGAGAAAAAGACCTTGCTGATTGTCCCAAACCATAAATATCCAAAGTGCATGTAGCACTTGTGAGGCCAGGCAGCCAGACAAGGTATATATAATGTCAGAATGCCAGTTCAACTCCCCCTCTCTCTCTCTTTAGCTTGAAGTCTTAATTTAAAAGGTTTTGTAGCCAAATCAATCTTACTGTATTTTCCTTGGCACCAGGAATTTTACATTATTATACATGAATATAAATTAGAAGTAGGATTAAAAATGAAGTTACCCTTTAATGAATTTCGGTATTTATTGATATAAAGCAGACTTCTAAGAGAATCATTCTAATGGTAGTTAATAATTAGTTCTTATCAGCCATTCTAAATGTATTTTTGACCCACAGAGAACTGTTTTAAATTCATCATGACTTTAAAAGTATTTAGTATTCTGAAAAAAATATAAGGCATCTTAGCAGAGTATTAATTTTAGACACTCAAACTATTGAAGGAGGAAAAACGCAGATACATGCTATTGGAAGGCTCTCTTTCCTACTTGTATTATTATAATTTTCTTGTAATTACTTTCCTATTCTATTTTGGGGAACTAGAATAATGATTGAGAAGATCAGCATTGCCTAATAAAGGCTTGGAAGACAAATGAGATGTATAAATGCAATGCCCTTATATAACAACAACTTTTTCAAATTTACCTCTTCTCATTTTGCTCTAGACTTCTTTACATTTTCAAAAGATTATCTATACTATGCCAATTTACTTTATAAATAAATGGCATCATAAAGGTAATTAAATTATTATTTGGGTATCAGCTGATCATGTATATAGTATGTCCTATAAATGAATCTTACCATGTTAAAAAACTCATTTTACCCTTTCCCATTATATGCATTAATATTTTTAACTTCTACTTAATTATATGTGGACCTCTACTTTCAAATACTTGTTCAAGAACAAAATTCATAAGGCTATTCTCATAATTTTAGTAAGAGGCCCATGTAGAATAAAATACAAATAAAAAAAACCACACATGATACATAATACTCACCTTGGAAATACTGTCCATATCTCCTGAGCCTGAAACAAAATATGAAAAGAAAATTCTTATTAGGTAATGATTTTGTATTTAATGAAGCATTCCTTGAACATAAATAAAAACAGTACTCTCTTTATATTTTCTAGTATATATCTCCTGAAATTTTTAATCTTAAAAAATTCCTTTTCTCTATATTGCCTGGTAAATAAGTATCATCTGATGGCAAATGCAAGGATGAGTTGTACCTCTAGCTCCCCATCATCTTTTTTTAATTTTTGTAATGGCAGAATGAAGAAAATGATTGTTATCCTAAATTCCTGAAAATGAAAATATTAGATCACTTCTAAATTCTATTCAATTCAATTTTTAAAAATGTATGTACATATATATGTATACAGAGAACAAGAGAGGGAAATATATTTTCTGAAATGATACTTCTAAATCTGATAAAATATAAAATAGACATCTGCAACAATATCTAATAATATTCTGAGCCATATTATATGTCAAATTAAAAATTTGACAGCAATCAATATTCATGGCAATCTATCAAAAGCAAGAATGTCTTCAAAATACACTATAATTTTACGTTGATTCATAAAATTTTCATACAATTTTTTATTTATATTTTAAAGATTTTATTTATTTACTTGACAGAGAGAGAGATCACAATAGGCAAAGAGGCAGGCAGATAGGGGGTGGGAAGCAGGCTCCCTGCTGAACAGAGAGCTCAATGCGGGGCTCGATCCCACGACTCTGAGATCATCCAAGCCGAAAGCAGAGAGGATAACCCCACTGAGCCACTCAGGTGCCCCCAAATTTTTAAAAATTTTATGTTGATTCTTGGGAGAAGTGAACAATCAATACTAATTTCTTGCTTAGGAGTGGAATCAGACATTAGGTAACAAGGAACGATGATCAGACCTTTGCCACAATATTAGATTTATTTTTAACTCTTTTAACAATTAATTTTCTTGGCATACAAATATTACAGTATTTCAATAGGAAAACAGTTACAGTCACAAATAAAGTTAGTTCTTACAAACAGACATAATAAATTTGTGAAACTCTTCTGCAAATTCTATTATAGGGAATAATATAACTGAAAATCTTCTAACTAGACCAAATGTCACCTTTTGTGAATAATTTTCAAATGGAAAGATTGGAAAGTGAATTATATTGCAATAAAGGAAAAAATAAAGTTCTAGAATAAGTGCTGCCCAGTAGAGCTTTGTGTGATGATGGAGATGTTTCTCCGTGCTGTCCATTAGGTAGCCAGTAGCTACGTGTGGCTATTTACATTCGATATGTGGTAGTGCAAGTGAGGAACTAAACTTCACATTTTACTTAATTTTAACTTAAAATTAAATAGTCATACGTGGCTAGTGGCTACCATAATTGGAAAGTGCAAATTAAGACTTTGAAATCCAGGCAAAGTAGATACATATGTAAAATAATTAGGGACCTTAAAAGCTCAAAAATCTATCAACGTGTTACAAATAATTTCTTGATTACTGAAGTTACAATGCTTCTCAGAGTATTAGAGGATGGCATTTGGCTGGAGTTGCGAAATCTGTGCATAACCTAAGTTACTTGTGGGCATAGTTACTCCAACCTAAGTAAAAGGTGGTCCTTTTCCAAAAGAAAAAAATTATCATAAGCTTCTATCCCCATTGTCAACTTTTAGCTTATGATAATGTTACTTAAACATATATAAACATAAATGCGATTTTTTTTTTTTGGTTTTGGTTTTGCATTTCACCTTGAAGGTATTCGGCTTCATTTGGTAAGAAGGCATCATTTGCGAAGTCCGTGTCCAACCATTAGTCACAGTACTAGAAATCAGCTTTATGACAAATGCAGAGTTAAGTTCCACTGTTCTCACTTAAGAGAATCCTTCAGATTATTCAGAATATGATTACCGATTTTATTTTTAAAAGAGATGAGAATTAAAAATATAAAAACAAAGTTAAGAAATTCCTGCAGAGAACATAAGTTCCTCTGAGACCATCTCTACACCTTCAGAGACAAACCAGTTGGGAAGATACTGTAGTCTTCCAGGTGAGGGAGGCAGAATTATGTGCCCAGAACAGCAGTATCTCCTTTTATCATAAAACACCCAGACTTTGATAGGTTATAGTAAACACTTAAAAATAAGAGCTAGTGAGAACAATTCTACACTTTTGATTTTCAAATGATCTCCAGTCATCATAACCTATATGCCAAGTATCAGTCTGAGGCGAAAGTTGCAGCATTTAAAAATAAATTGTTGTATATGAAAGCACTGTGCAAACTGTAATATCCACTATGTAGAATTAAGGTTTTTGTTTTGATTTCTAAACATCAAATTTAATATCCTTACCTAAAGAGCCATTCATGTGATGTGACTCCATTCCTCCTAATCCACCCATGGGACCATCTGACCCGGGGCCCATTGGAAACTATTTAAAAAATGAAGAAAATTACTATGATCACATTGAAAACAACTATTTACCTCAATGTTACAATATCTAATCTTTAACATGAGAAGATACTTCCATAACTTATTCTCACTTTCAAGGTAGAGGTTTTTTCCAGCCTTAGAGATTCTCAACTGGACCACCCCACTTCCCTCATACCATCTTCTCTAGGTTTTGGAAATTCAGGCTAATCCTCATTCATATCCCAATTTTTCTTCAGATATCCTCAACTAGAAAGTACATACATTCCAGTGCAAATGAGAAGATAAGTGGTCTTTCCTATGCTGTTGACAGATTTTGCTTTTATAAACTAGAGATGATTCTTAAGAAGCTGCTAAAAGTATTGGCTTGTTAAATAAGAATAACAACATTCTTATGCCAACATTAACATTTTTCTTAGCAGACAAACTATCCTTGTTCAAATGGACATAATAAATAATTTCATCTTGCAGGTTAAATGCATTTAGCTCAATGTATTGAGGGGACAGCTCAATACAGTTAATTCTTGTTAGTCTCAACTATGTCAGTTCAATGACAACTAGACATTCTACAGCAGTTGTACTTAACATTTTTTAAAGTAGTGGGATTATTTTATTTTCAGCTGGAAGCCCAGTACGAAACAGATGAGAGCTGACCCACTGTGGTAGAGCAGGTGAAGAGGCCATGGCCCGCCCACTCAGTCTTTCCCTTATCTCCCTGGAATACTCCTAAGGAAATCTAAACCCCGTGTGAAGACAAATTACCTATAATTATCTTATATTTACAGTTACAATAGTTTATTGAAAAATACTTGCTCTTAAAATTTCCCATGCCAAAAGCATCTCTTCCACGTTGTATGGTACAGAATATTGAATGTGGTGTGTGTGTCTGTGCATAGTTATGTGTGCATGGGGCAGTGGTGTTTTGTTAGTCATATAGCCTTTTGGGAGAAAAACAGGTGCCCTTGGCAGACAACATGTAACTGTATATAATCTATAATCTATATCTATCTATCTCTGTTGGTTTGGAAATAAGATGGCTTTCCATCACCAGGATCATACAAACCACATGCTTGTACATTTTCCCAGGATAATGACTACAATTTTGTTGCCTTCAAGCACACAGGTTGATTTTCAGTAAATCAGATTTGATTTTCAGTAAACAACTTAGAATGAATATATATATATATATATATACATATGTATATATATATATATATATACCTCAAATGATAGCTTAAAGAATTTAACTTTGAACTTACTGTTTTACTCAGCTTTTGTTAAAAGCATTGTTTAGATCTGGGCTGAGAAACCTGTGCTGGCAAGGTCAAGACCCTCTGAACTTACTTGGTTCAGTCCTTTTATCTGGCCCCTACAGTGTTTTCAAAGACAAGAAGACTATCGGTATGTACCCTTGAAGCACACAGAACTACAGACCTAGCCCTCAGCAGGCATTTGCTTTTACTACCTCTGGCAGAGATGAATGACATTTGAAAAACTGACACATTCAGCTTCTACTTTTCTTGGATCTCTTATCTTTGTATCGAGTTAGAGGACCAGAATGGAACATACTTGGATGAGCAGCTTAGCTGCCCAGAGAAATGTCTTCAGTACCATATGCTCTGGGTTTCCTCTCTCATTCCCTCCATTTCAAATATCAAGTTCTAAGATAGGAAATTTGCACTATGAAGAACTTTTCTGTATTTTTGCTGGATTTCTACAATGAACATTGTTTGTTATCATATTCAATGTTCATTAAGATCCTGTGGAAACACCTTTTAGACTATACTCACAGGAAATTGTTTCTTTTTTCCTGAAAGCCAATTTATTTGACTATATAAAGAGAAGAGTGATAACTGAAGGCAGTACTGCTTCACAGAAATAATATGCAAGCCGCAAATGCAAACTTACATAAGTAAATTTAGATTTACTAGAAGTCATGTTTGAAAAGTAAAAAGAAACAGGTTAAGTTAATTTTAATATATATTCTATTTATCTCATCAAAATGATCATTTCAACATGCAGTCAACATAAAAATTTTAATGAAATATTTTACATTATTTTTTCATACTAACGCCTCAAAGTCTAGCATGTATTTTATATTTACAACACACTTCAACTGGGACTGGCCATATTTCAAGTATCATAGTAATGAATGGATGTGTTGTCTTCACTGCTAGGAAGCTCAGTTATAATAATTATTTCATTCCTGTTTTTTGGTATGCTTATGTAAAATTCCTTTTATGTCTTCTGATTTTTATTTCATTTTAGTGACCTTATATTCATACATATATATATCTTTTAGTTATACCCTGTTATAAATAGTTTTTGTTAATATCTAATATTCTTGTTTAAGCTTTTATGGAAAAATCACAACCATATGCTTTATTAAGAACACCCAAATTCTTTATGTAGACCTGCTTCATCTCCATATTTAAAGTCCAGATTTCAAAAATCTAAAAAAAACAAGCATATCAAACTTCCTAATTTATTTCAAGTTAATCAGGATAAAAGAAATAAACAACCACAATGAAAAAATTAGTGATACTAAAAATGAGGTAAATATAAATGATTATGTATTACCTGTCATTTTCAAATATTATTATTAAGTATGTAAGATTTGAGATAAAACAATGCATCAACATTTTATAACTGATTAGGTACAGCTTTACATTTAGGTCATATTGTTATATATTTTATGTATTACGTTTTTTTCAACCCAGAACCTAGAAAGGGTTTCATTTTGGGAGGTATCTAATAAGTTCCTGGATAATACAATAGAGAGCTTAAATAGTATCTAGGAAATGGAATGTACTTAAGAGTTTGAGCCTTCAACTACATTCCAAAATTTATTAAAAAGTTCGTATTTACATTAGGCCTGTTAGGTCCAGGAGGTACTGCATTCATTAAAGTATACATATTGTCTCCAGAGTTGGTTGAATCTGAAACAAAACATTATGTAATTAATATCTTTCTTTATAATTTACGCCCAAGTCAACACAAAGTAATAATCAAAATGATCTGCGCACATACACACATTAATAGCTGTAGCACTTGAATAGTCATTACTAATGTTCAGAAACAAATACTTGTATGTCATTTTCCAACTCAGAAATTATCATTCTGTGGTTGTAAATGGGAATAGTTACCTAATATATTAGAAGCAATCACTTGAATAACTCAGGACGAAAGGAACATTACTTTCAAAATCTAAAAAATTACAGTAAATTTTTTCTTTAAAAAAACATGGGTACTTTGAGATTTCACTATGCAATTTGTATGTATAAATATAACAAAAATATCTTAAAATTCAGATTCAGTAGCTTTTCAATGTTCATTATTTCCTTAGGCTTCTTATACACCAATTTAAAAACCAGTTTCTTTATCTAATAATTATTAATAGCTGGTGGAATATCCTTGCTTAATTCTAAAAGAAAGTAGGACAAGACTATAAAATTGGAATGAAAATTTCTCTTGAAGTAAAAGCCAGCTTCTTCCTGTATAACTTTCGATGAAATTTTTTTCATGATATTTCATTCTTGATTCATTATAGAAAAAGCAACTATAGTATATATCCATAGAAAAATATATAACATTTTATAGTATTTTTAAAAATTTACATTTCATGTCTATTAGCTAATTCTATTTAAGTCTCTGAGTACATGTGTTTTTATAACATACTACCTGGAGTGAAAGGCCATATACTTTACATTTAGGAAATGTTTTTCTATTTTCCCACAATTATACATTTTTCTTAAATATAATGTATTGGGCCTTTCTATTCTGAAAAAAAATGTGTTTCACATTTTTTGTACTTATTCAAGGCAGAAGATAAAAATAACTTGCTTTCTCATGGCAATAAACATAGAGTAAGAAATGAACAACTAATTTTCCTTTTCTTTTGTAATTGCTTAGTAGACATTAAAAGTTTATTATTTTAACGGATACCATGTAGAGAGTAGATGTCATTTATAAGTTGTTTGTAAACAGTGATCCACAAATCTAAATATTATTTTTCACATCTAGATTAATATATCATACTGCTGAAAAAGCTGAAATGCTCACCTCAGATCTTTGTCTGTTTATACTAAGTAAGGTCCCAATTGACTTTTGTGGCCTTGACTATTTTTATAGCCTTACATACATTATACTCCTCTCAACTCAGGCTGCTGATTCTTTCCTGCATATGATCAACCTTTTAAATCTCCGTATTTTTGTTCTTACTTCCTCCAATGATCTTCTGCTCAGTCTCCATCTACTAAAATTCTACTCACTACTCCAGGCCCACCGCAAATGTTACTGCTTACATGAAATTTTGTTTTCTGATACTTCCAAATTAATGAATGCTCCCCCATCATTGAATTCCGCTTTGCATTCTAGTTAAGATTTTGTCTTATTCTTCCCTCCTGCTTCCAACAAGGTTCTAATAAGTTCATTGACAGAAGGAAAGATCACATTTTATATTGTGTGCCTCAGACAACAACTATCTGCTGAGATTTAACTAACGGAGTACACTTTATCCCATAGAAATGTATTTTTCAGAAAATCTTGGATTGCTTCTTAAATATAGGAAATCCTCAAATGGTTTCTCATTTTTATTAGCCTTACTAATTTTTTAGACTAATTTTAGTAATTAATTTGGAAAGAAAATGTGTTTTTTACTTTGTATCTTAAATAGGTAGAAAGAAAAAGAAATTTATTATTTTTCATATCAATCAAAAACATAATTTCATGTAAAAAGTCCAGAGGAATAAGGTTGCATTTTCTAGAAAATATCTGACTTCTTTTTATATACAGAGGAACTTTATAATAAAGTGTATCTTCTGGCATCTATTTTTTGCAGGGAGGGTACTGGCTTCATATTGGAGGAATGACTGTGAAAAGAATGAATCCACAGGGATATGCACAAGGTTAGGAAGACATACTGGTGGCAATTTCTGGCTTGAAAGGATGGAATGTAATCAGATTGCTTATCACCTGCAAAGTTTAGCAGTTTCTCTGAAAATTTTCTCTTAGATTGTAGTGAAGTGTTTATTAATCACATGCTACCTTCATAAATTAAACATTTAACTTCACCATACAAGAATGCAAATGTGGGCAAGATGTTCAATTCACATAATTGTATCTTGAATGAATTCTGTTTCAGTTCAATGAAGATGCTCTGAGGACAGAAATCCATGAAATATTTATGATATATTCCAAAGAGTTAGTGAAGCAAAGCAAAATTTTGCATTAATTATCAAGTTGATCCTTTTCAAAATGAAAAAGATTTAAAACTTAAAAATTACTATTTATTGGTATGATTAATGATATTTAATTCCAACCTTCCATATGTCTTGGATTTCAACAAACCAACTAAGAACATATGAATTGAACAGTACAACATAATTAAAAATTTTTCCTAATTACAAAAATTTCCCATTTCATTACCTAAAGTTAATACTGATAAAGCCCTATTTCTTTGTTTTCTACTTTCTACATTTCTGTGTTATATATATTTTAAAATAAAATGGGGATCATATTATATTGAATCATGAACATTTATTGTCCATTAAATTCTTTGGTTATAATCTTAATGGCTATACCGGTGATATTCCATAAAAAATTAATTTATTAACGTCACTAAAACTGGATTAGGTTTGAAGGTTTTATCTATTATTTCACTATTAATTATGACAAGTGAGAACCCTTCCACATAAATCTTGGGTTGTATCACTAATTATTTCTCAGAGAAGAATTATGGAGGCAAGTGGTATGAACTTTTTCATGGTTCTTGATACATGTTGCTAGAGCTGTTCCAAGGAGGGCTGCACCAATGTCAACTCCCACCATTAGAGTCCTCAAGAAACAATGCATTTAATAGCCTATATTAAAGTCTCGAAAAGAAAGGATAAAGCTATTTAAAATCATCATATGAACAGAATAAAATACTGAGGTATTTTAGTTTACGAAGACTAAATGAAAAAAAAAAACAAAAACTTCCTGTACTACATAGTGAATCTATTAGCTAATGAATCCATATGGACATGTAAGCACATCTACATCCACCTTAATAAGATAATGGTGGGTCTTATTAAACCTAATGGATCCACGTATTTCATGTGTTACTCATGCAGAATTTTTCTAGGTTGTGAGATTTGGATTTTTTTTACAGTCTCAAGGAATCTTTTTGTCAGATAAATTTTTGGGCAATTCATAGAGATTAACACCATTTTTATCCTGATTTTATCTGTTACCCACACAACAGGGATTTTCTACATGCTTAAAGTAATTGGACAATGGTTATTTGAGAACCCTATTTCTTCCTACTTGCTACCTCTAGTCTACTTCTGTTACCATCAATGAGATAATGAATACTACTAACCTTCCATCATAAAAATTTTTATATTTTGTTATTTACTCTATTAATCAAATGCCCGTGTGGCTAGTGTGATTACAATACCTGCTGGACTAGGCATGATGGGTGTTCCTGGTGGCCCTCCACCTCCTGGAGGACCCTAAATAATTATACAAAATTTCAGTAAAAATAAGGCATTTCATTAAACAATATAAGGAAAAACAGAAGAAAAGTTAGACTTATCTATAATAATTCAATTTGAAAATCACAGAGGAAATATATTTTCTCCATAATTTATTTTCTTTGAATGCACAATCATTTCAATATTATGCAAAATATAATTTAGCTTAAATACGTTGAGACTGTTTTGACAAGTTTCCAAAAACAATTAGCCTGTAACACTGATTTATTATTCATGACTTAATCACATCAGGTATAATGAGGTTAAGGAGAAGCCATTTATTGGGGCCTTTACAAATCCATATAACAGCATCATTCATGGGTATTTGTGATTTAGTTTATTGTGATTTTCTTATGTTTCATATCAGGGTTTTTTATAGGAAGCTTAAAACTCAAAGATTCTCGTACGTTTAAAAAAACACACTGATGCTATTTCTTTCTCTATTGGTATCAATTATAACACTATAAAGTATTGAACCTTCTGATATCACGTCAATTAGAAATGAGAGGCAATGTTAACTAATGCTGTGGGTTACTAATCAATCTGAAATGGAAATTAGGTGATTCTAAGGTTGATTCAGTTATTTCAGATAACCAAAATGGATAATTCAGGCAAAGGGTTTTAGAATTTTTCAGATATACCATAATTAATCTGGGTAAATTACTAAGTGGATAAATTTGTACTTCATTCTGAATGTGTAGACACAGCCCACTAATTATTTCAAATGATATATGTATTTGCTATTTAATAAGCAACTTAAATTTCCTTTCAGATAAAAGTCTATAATTTCATAAAATTATATATTAGGCTTATTCTCAAGTGATTTAAGAAAAAAATAGGTTTTACCCACATGTCCTTACTTTCGTTTTTGCTTCATAGAGAATGTGAAAAAAGTTAGACTTTCTTAGTTTGTACAGCTTAAGAGGACACTGTGCACTGAGTTCACAGGTCCAAAACAGCGTGTGCTTTTTACTACATTCATAAAACATTAATTCTAAGGGGAGTAAAATGCTCATTGATCTTCTTAAGCCCTCCTTCTTTCCTACCCCAGGTAGCTACCACCTCCAAAATTTCTTAGGGAAAGGTTTTCCTTTCTTACCACTTTATCTTTTCTCTTCTGATAGGCATTTACTCCTAAATATTATTACAATGTATCTTTCAGGGTGGTCTTGAGATGTATAAGGATTATAATGTGATGATGGTTAAAAGGTCACTTGTAAGTTCAAGAACTCAGGTAAAACCTACTAATTTGACTTTAGTTGTGTATGAATTAGTGGAAAATTCTAACATGTACTAAATAATAAAAAGAAGAAAAACAAGTGTTTTCAATTTCTAAGCATTAAAAAAAAAACCTCAAAAGCCCCCTCCCCCGCCATTACTACACATTATTCTGATTCCCTTTGTGTTGGGGGAGGGGAGTTTAATGTCTTCCTCAACTTTGTGTGTGGTGAGTGGGATGAGGGAGGGGGTGTACATTATCCTCCTGGAGAACTGCAAATTCAAGCTTATCATTGTGTAACTGGGGATGGCTTTCTTCATGATTGGACAGACTGTATTGTATTGGTTTACAGAAACATATGCTGAAGTAAAACACAGTACTCAGGGCAATTTTGGCCAGATTGATAACTGTTTCACTAATGAACATCAACATATGTAGTGAGGTTGGCAGATGAAAAACTCAATACATATCAGATGTTCCCTTCTTGGCCAATACACAGGGGCTCTTCTTAACATCTGGACAACTATTTCATTGCCCAAATAAAACATAACATCAAATCTTATGAGCAAATAATCCCAAATGTACTTACTACGTAATTCCCAGGAGATGCTGAAGAGTATGGTATCTGGAACATGAATAGGACAAAGAAATATATATTTTGATTCATGTGACAGTATGGAGACTTACCTAAAATGAATCTATTTTCTGACTTTTATCAAGTTTTAAACTGTATCACAAAGGATGGCAAAGAATAAAGGCATGTGTATCTGTCTGAGTGCCAGAAAAACAAATAAATGCAACATTATCTTGAGTTTAAAAAAAGAGGGGATATAGGTCAAGAGGAATTTAGACAGAATTATAGCCTCAACTTATATTCATTTCAGAGCAGTTGTATTCACTGCTTGATGCTAATGACACTTATTCTGTAATTAGAAAAATATATATTTGTGCAGCTAAAAACCAGAAACCAGAGTTTTCAAATTAATAGCTTTTACAGATACAACTCCTAATTCATGTGCATTCTGGGATGCATTTTTATTTTTATTTTTATTTTTTTATTTTACTTATTTTTAAAGATTTTTATTTATTTATTTGACAGACAGAGATCACAAGTAGGCAGAGAGGCAGGCAGAGAGAGAGAGAGAGGAAGGGAAACAGGCTCCCTGCTGAGCAGAGAGCCCAATGACTCGGGGCTCGATCCCAGGACCCTGGGATCATGACTCGAGCCGAAGGCAGAGGCTTTAACCCACTGAGTCACCCAGGTGCCCCACATTTTTATTATTTTTTAAGATAGGTTTTAGGCTACTACATTCATGTAGTATGGGTCAATACTTGGTTTGCAGGCTTCACATTCCCACCCCCCTTTTTTTTCTAATTAGCTGCTAGAAAATACTGTAATAAATGTATAAGATTTCATTGATGTAAGCCTCCAAAAACTACTAATTTGGGGGGATCAGATATGGGCAACAATTCATTCCCTTCATATCAAGCTCTTAACCAAACTCTTTTTCAGAGATTACAGAGTATTAATACAACATTGCCATCATAATTTAAGAAATGAAAATGAGAAAACAGGTATTTAAGACTAGGCCCTTGAGTATAGATTATTAATAAAACAGAGCTAAGTCCAAATATTTTCTTTTTTTTCACAGAAGCTCACTAGCTCACTTGCACGAAGATTCTGCACATCCAGAGCTGGTATTTTTTGCTTTATTCTGGAAAAAGCCAACAAACTACTACCTTCTTTGAGGCAGACAGCCAGAACCGGACCATTAGAATAGTGAAAAGATGATAGTGTCTTTACCCTAAACCCTTCCTCTACCTCAAAATCTTCCATGTAATTAAACATAAAGATAACATGAAACTTGAAAGTAAGAAGAAGGAAGTATGACAAAGTTATGATTTTCCTTTAGTGGATCAGTCATTCAATGGGAAATTTTTTAATATTAAATTATTTGAAAATTCTCTTCTTATTTGGTGTCCATGCCTTAAGCATGGACTACATGCCTCTGAGGCCCCTGCTTGGTCTGCCCTTGGGTAATTCAGCCCTGCAGATGGTCATGACCAGCCTGCCCAGCATCATTAATGATGAGGATTACATCCACTAGGAGTACTGAGATCTTGATGGCCAGTACACACTTAACTAAACGTAGTAGCTGAATACAACTTTGCTCTCCCAGGGCCCTTTTGGTTCATGATCTACCACCCATCTTCTGCTTCTTATTTTAAACATGTACATTTGCTCCCTCCAAATCACCACCTTATCTGTTGGCTCTAATTTTCATCTCCTTATAACCTTAGCAACTGGCCCATGTTCTTCTACCTCTCTCTCGTGCCTACCATCATTCTTCACCAACTTTCAAAATATGATCTAACTAACTACCCTTTAAATCTTCAGAATTTAGGGGTGCCAGTGTGGTTCAGTTGGTTAATTGTCTAACTCTTGATCTCAGCTCAAGTTTTGATCTCAGGGTCATGAGTTTAAGCCCTGCATGAGTTCAAGTCCTGAGTTCAAATAGATCTTTGGAATATACACTTCACTGCCTTCCTTCACTTTGCAATATACTTCCCTCTCCTCCATTTGTGAGTATGACCACATCCTAGAACAATTTACAGAGATCTAAACAACTCCCTTGCCTGACACTTTGCCTCATGTCACTCACAAATATTATTCTATATTCTAACCAGAATCTTCTTCCCTTATAATTCCTCCATGTTTAAGTCCATTATTTCCCTACTAAATTGCCTCTGCCCCTCCCCCACGCCATTGTCAGCTTTTTGTTTTTCCAGTATTTTTAATTCATTATCCTAAAGTCTACATTGTTTTTTTTAAAAAATATTTAATTTATTTATTTGAGAGAAAGAGAGTGCGAGAATGATCATGAGGACAGATGAAGGGGGGCAGAGGGAGAAGCAGACTCTCCTCTGCCCAGGGAGTCAGAGGGCATGGAGTTTGATTCCAGGACCCTGGGTTCATGACTGAGCCGAATGCAGCCCCTTAACTGACTGAGCCACCCAAGAGCTCCAAGCCTACTTTAATTTCCATCTCTTTGATCACCCCCTAGCCACATTTTTCTGTTTCACAGTAGGGATTTCCTGGAAAGAGACACAAAACAAAGGACAAGGTCCAAAATATAATAATTTTCTCCATTGTCAACCTACTCTTCGCTATTACCTGGAAGCATTTTGGCTTGGCCTCCATGGAAGTCCTGAAACATTCTAGTGCCAGTAAACCCAATAAACTCAGGGAAGGAAAAGGTCCCAGTTTGTAGCATTTGCCAATTTATATGGTGTGAATATTCCCACATAGAAGATTTAGAGCTACCAATGATTTAACAATTAGCTCAAAGAATTCTTGAATAATTAACAGATGACTTTCCTGAGTTGGGCTTCATGATGATTATAAAATCCTGATTTGGTAGTCAGTCGGCCCTTTTTCATATATTAAAGCTATCAAATTCTTGCTATACTTTCACCTTTAATTCAACACTCTTATTAATAGATTAAAATTTTATCCATTCATCCAGGTAGAAAAAAAGATAATCTTTCTGCTTGTTTCTAGAGCTAGCCCTTCCCAACTACCTTATTCTCCTAAGTCCTTGCTCCTTTTCTGGTTTTTAATTTCTCCCTCTTCGTGATTCCTTTACGCACAGTTAAATACAATAAAATATTTAAAAATACTTAAATTTTTACCTCATCTAGTCCAGTTTCTTTCCATGTGTCCTGTCAAGCTCTTGGCTTATACTCACTGTTTCTACTTCATATTCTTTGGTGCCCTCATTAAAAGAAAAATAACATTTGGGCTCCTATCCCTAGTAGCATTTCACTGAACCTTTACTCTTGAAAGTTACCAGTAGCACCTGACAGCCTAGTGTGAGAGACATAAAATATAACAATATAGGTAGAAGTATTTGGGTACAAAAGATATTTGAGCTGGATAGCTGACTCACAGAGAGTAAATGACCACTAGAAAGATAAAGAGAAGGATCAGCATTAAAGAAAGAAAGAAAGAGAGAGAGAGCGAAGGGAAGGAAGGAAGAGAGGGAGAAAGAAAGAAAAGAAATATGAGTATATAGTTTATTAGGGAAATGGTATATAATCTCAGTGTGGTACTTATAGTAAATTGAAATAAATGATAAGCATATACAGTCAGACTGTGAATGAATTTATGCTGTAGGAAATAGGGAGTCACCAGTTTGAAAGAGACATATTCAAATTTATCTTTTAGTAAGATAACTCTAGTTCATCATGGAATATGAATACAAGTTAGGAGTCTATTGCAAAAGGTCTAGGCAAGAGATTACAGTGTTGTAGGCAGTGCTGATTAAGATGAGCAGGAGTAGGGTGGTGGGGTTACATCATATGTTTAAATAAAGCTTAAATAAAGTAAAAAAAAATGTTTGTTAGATATGCCTAAAAAAAAAAAAAAAGATGAGCAGGAGTAAGAAAATTCGAAATCTTTTCACTTGGCAAGGCATGGTGACAAACTAGGTGTGGTGGACAAGGGAAGGCAGAAGTTAAGGCAATTCCTAGCTTTCCAACTTGGTGAGTGGTTGAGTGATAGTGCTACTAATTTATATGTAAGAAATTCAGGAAAGGGGGCAAGTTTGGAGAAATATCCAACACGTTGAATTTGAAGGCACTAGTAGATGGTGAAGTTTATCTGATCAACAGATATTTAGAGATCTGCATCAAGAATTTAGTAGAGATTAGGGCTAGAGATAAAACTTGAACTGAATACATTTCCATTTTATGCTGGGCACCACACTTGATCTAGTATTTTATTAGATTGAGTAGATTGATCTAGTATTTTATTAGATTGAGATTTAACATTCCAAAACAAAGCTCCCTGTCTACCCTCTAAACCTCCTTCTTCTCTTCCATTTCTAGCGGAGTTTGTGTTATTCCCATTCTCCCTGATACCTGGACTCAAAGACTTGAAATCACCTTCTACTTTTTCTTTCTCTTTATTCCCAAATCAAAGGTCACCAAGTGTTTTTGATTCTGTGTGTGAAATGCACACCCGTCATTTCTTCATCACCATTCTACTTCAGGTTCTGGTAACATTTTATAAAACCTGTAACTATAATCCCCTAACGTCATTCCCCCATTACATCCATTTTATAGACTATCTTCCTAAAATATAGCTCTCTTCCACACAGATGATACAGTTTAGATTTTTCCCTCATGGCTCTCTTTTTTCCTTTACTGCTTTGTCACCTTCTGCACTTTCCCAGACAATCTGCCCCCCTAGCCACTAACAGTATAATTCTTTATTTTGTCCAAGCTTTTTTCCACCTCTAGTGTCCAAATTCTCCCAATGTAATTAATCTCCTCCTGCCCCTCTCCAGACTCCATACAAAATATCTATTAACATGAACTGAAAGATGAAAACACAGATGTAGAAGATGAGTAAGATCAGAGAGCTAAAAGATCAGAATCATAGAATTAAAAGAATGTTTTATTTGTCAGATGAGAAAATTAAGAGCCGTATGTACTGTCTGGTTAAGCTAGAAAGATAATTCAAGATCTGTGACCGATAATTCAAATATTCTGAAATATTCTGACTCCTAATATCCATGACAGTGGTGCTGTAGCAAGGGGAAGAGCAGAGTAGCTCGAGATTTTGGCTTTTTAGAAAATGGTTAATACCATTCTCCAACTGTGAAGTTTAAAAACACTTAGAAGCTACAGGGAGGGCAACATCAAGATACCCTCTGTGCCAGTGTAAAGTTAAAAATATTCTATAATTTTTTAGCGTGTTTTTGAAAATTTTTTTTCTTTTTTTTAAAGATTTATTTATTTATTTATTTGACAGACAGAGATCACACAAGTAAGCAGAGAGGTAGGCAGAGAGGGGAGGGGAGAAGCAGGCTCCCTGCCAAGCAGAGAGCGTGTGTGACTTGATCCCAGGACCCTGGGATCATGACCTGAGCCGAAGGCAGTGGCTTAACCCACTGAGCCACCCAGGCGTCCCAGCGTGTTTTTTTAAAAAATGAGCATATATTTATATAGAGCAGAACCTATCTGGAATAAGATATTTGCATTTCCTTTGGGCTTAATCATTACAAAATAGATTGCCATTTTTTTCTTTAAAGGAGTTTCTTCTTTCCTTTTCCTGTCACATTAGTGAGTTGATGAATACAATGTTATACTGGACATCTGTAGCTTTTGTTTATGTCCTCTTCTGCTAACAATTCCTTGAATTTTCTTCGGTGAACCATACTTCTTATTTTCTCATGTGCTTTGGGTGGGGCTCGGGTGGGGGCCTGTGTGACCTGGCCAGGCTGAAAGAGCATTGTAACTTCAGGTCATAATTCATGAATGAGCATAGGACCCAAACTAAACAAATCTAGTTCAGTTAGTTATGCCCAATTTCTATGTTTAAGTGATAAAGAGTTGTGAGTTCAGTTCAGTTGTACTAAACAGAGAGCTGAAGATATACATCTGGGATTCCACACAGCCTTCTTGTCATGACAAGGAAAAAAGGTAAGTGATGGAGACTGGGTCCTGATGATATTATGTGGAGCCTTAGAATCAAATGTGCCCCAAAGCAAATTTATATCTGGACTTTTCAGATACATAATCCAGTATGTATTCTCTCAATATGAGCCTAGTCTGGTTGTTTTTCTGGACCTTTTAACCAAAGTGTCTAGACAAAGATAATTCAGATATTTTCAATAATAGTGCTTGCCACTTTTTTTTTTTTAGATTTTATTTATTTATTTGACAGAGAGAGAGAGAGATCACAAGTAGGCAGAGAGGCAGGCAGAGAGAGAGGAGGAAGCAGGCTCCCCGCTGAGCAGAGAGCCCGATGCAGGGCTTGATCCCAGGACCCTGAGATCATGACCTGAGCTGAAGGCAGAGGCTTAACCCACTGAGCTACCCAGGCACCCCAATAGTGCTTCCTACTTAATGATGAGAATGTGCTATATAGGTAAACCCAAGTGCCCAGTTCCTTTGAAAGATACGAAAAAGGAAAAATTATTGGTGAATTTGTAAAAAAACTTCCAAAGAAGAATCTGAAGCCAATATTGTAATGTTTAGATCAAAGGAACTTAAAAGTAAAAATCATAATTTTATTCTGAATTAAAAATATGAATTTGTCCTTTAAAAATGTTTCTTCCTTTTTTAAATTTTTTTTTTTTATTTGTCAGAGAGAGAGAGAGAGAGCAAGCACAGGCAGACAGAGTGGTAGGCAGAGGCAGAGGGAGAAGTAGGCTCCCTGCTGAGCAAGGAGCCCGATGTGGGACTTGATCCCAGGACGCTGGGATCATGACCTAAGCCGAAGGCAGCCGCTTAACCAACTGAGCCACCCAGGCGTCCCAAAAATGTTTCTTCTATGTTCCATGTAAAAAGGTGCTCAAAACTTTTGATTAAAATACTCTTTTGTTTTTTTAAAGATTTTATTTATTTATTTGACAGACAGAGATCACAAGTAGGCAGAGAGGCAGGCAGAGAGAGAGGGGGAATCAGGCTCCCTGCTGAGCAGAGAACCCCGCTGAGCAGAGAACCCGATTCGGGGCTCGATTCCACGACCCTGGGATCATGACCTGAGCCAAAGACAGAGGCTTTAACCCACTGAGCCATCCAAGTGCCCCTTGATTAAAATACTCTTACATGACAAAACTGTGGACTGATAAAAATGAAGCAAATAATAAATAAATGTATTATACATAATGGTAGGCAGATTTTTTAACTTTCAGAGAAGTGGAAAGCAGCAAGTCTAGAATACACCCTGTGTTGGGCTGAAACTGAAGCACTGGTGGGTACTCATTGTTTTAATATCTATAGATAGATACAGAAAGATACAGAGGTATATGGATATGTGCATGAACGTACATTTAAATCCTAGTTATGTTGGTTGAGAGGCTCTAGATGCCATATCACTCTGATAGGTTCTAAATATCATTCTCCACTAAAAGGAACCATGGCTCCTTAAAGAAATGGCTGTTTCAGGGCCATTTCTTTCAGGATGAGTTGCAAGTGCTCAAGGAATAATGCAGACATGTCAAAAAGACAAATGAGGGCGCCTGGGTGCTCTGACGGGTAAGTATGCTTTTGACTCAGGTTATGATCCCAGGGTTTCTGGGATGGAGTCTTGCACTGGGCTCCCTGCTCAGCGGTGAGTTTCCTTTCCCTCTGCCCAATCCTCCCCGCTTGTGATTTCTCCCTCAAGCTCTCTTTCTCTCAAATAAATAAATAAAAATCTTAAAAACAAACAAACAAACAAAAGACAAATGATTCAGTTTGAAGGGGTTCCTGCTGGCTTAATCTGGAATGATCTTAGCATCAAAAACTTATTGAATGAAATAAGAGTTCACAAGTACATCTGATATGCCTGAATAAATGCATGGAGAAGAAAGAAAAAGTCTTTGTTAAGTAGAGAGTTAACTAATAAATGGGAAAAGGAACACAGAATTAGAAATCAGCCATTTGGAAACCAACACAGCAAAAAAAAAAAAACCAACAAAAAAACCCAAACCCAGTTTGGTCAAGAGTCATCGATGGATACCAAACATAGCAGATGAAACTATGAGGAAGAAGCAGATATTTACTGTAATTTCAAAGTATGCCTCCACACGTTAATAATTACAAAAGGAAAACAGCAACTTTACAGTAGAGAAATTTGACAAATACCACCCTTCACTAAGGGATTAGAGTTAACCCTACAAACAATGGGACAAATCACCATCACATGCTTCCTTGAGATGGTGCACTGAGAAAATCACATTACTACTGTGGCATTCCTACCAAATATGTATCACCTGAATCTAATCATGAGGAAACACCAACCAAATTACGGCACATTCTGCAAAATAACTGCTTTGCATTCATCAAAACTTCAAGGTTAAGAAAGACAAAGAAAAGTTGAGGAACTGTCCTAGATTAAAGACCAAAAGACATGACGCAGAGACGTAACAAGTGAACGAGGATTTTCTTTTGTTACCAGGAACACTGCCGAGACAATTGGTGAAATCTGAGTGGGGTCTGCAGATTAGAAAATAGCATTATGTCAGTGTTTATTTTCTAATTTTGATCTTTACTGTAGTTATGAAAGATAATGTATTTGCTTTTAGGAAACACACACTGACATATTTGGGGATGAAGGGTCATCATGTCAGCAACTTAAATACAGCTCAAATGGTCCAGGAAAAAATATGTATATGCAGAGAGTAGAAATCATAAAGCAAATACAGTATAACTTTAGCACTCAGGAATCTGGGTGAAGGGTACATGGGTGTTCTTTGTACTAGTCTTGCAACCCTTCTATAAATCTGGAGTTACATTGGTATAAACATTTAAAGGAAAAAAAAAACAGTACACAAAACATATCTGGAAACAGCAAAAACAGAATAATCAACCTACTTGAAAATGTGGGCCTCAAGAGCCAGAGACTTACTATATTGATACAAAATAAAAAGTGTGTATAATTAAAAACACGGACAGGAAGTCTGAGGAATTTGGAAATCAAAACAGTACAGAGGAGTTGTCACTAGAATAAAATCAATGGTATTTAATACTTTTTTGCTTTGTTTCATGTGTAAGCCCTATGTTTTTTGGCAGAAAGTCATCAGTTTTTTATGATTCTTTTTCTTGTTCTCAAAATCAATCATTTTTTCAGAGGAATGCTTTGCTTTTCTGAACTGAGGATGATGACCCCCTTTCTCTTTCTGAAGAGAAGGCTGTAAGCCTTCCCCACTTTTTTCCCTTATTGACATTTCTTCCAGTGAGGGGGAGATGTATCCACATGGGACAGCTCTTAACACAAGGGATTGTTTTCAACTCTCTTACTTGACAACATGTGTGCTGATCAAATGCCCATTCACCATGACCATTGGATGGCCGTTTCACACACACACCTCCTACCCTAATTCCTAGTGCTTTCTAGCGTCTGAAATAATTCAGAGATGCTGACTTGTTAGAGTACATTCTCCTATCCACATTGCTTGGCTCCATGTCATTCTGAAGAGGTGGAGGACATGAAAACTAAAAATTACCAGAATGCAGAACTCACTCTTCATTTCTGCCTCTCCCCCATATTCTTACTTGGATAATATACCCTCTTGGCACAAGGCACCATTCTCAGTATCAAATCCTGCTCACCTTCCTAAGTAGGTTTTGAGGGAGAGAGTCTCCAGCCACGCCTGTAAAAGGAGGTCCTGCTGGAGGCAGGCAGTAGCGGGTGGAAGTTGCACGTGACCGCCTGCAAGGGGCAGCAGAGGGAGTGGGGACACTGAGGAAGAGTCTTCTTGCTTCTAGGTGGGAAGGCTTACATAGTTAAGGAGCACTCTCGACCACGCTTTTTAATCCGGTTTCAACAGAGTGCGGATAATAGAAAGTCTTTCCAGATTCTGGCTATAGGAAGATTGTCACAGTTTTCAGTGTTATAAAAAATTGTATTTTTTCCCTGTATCTTTATGAGTATTTTGTTTTAATTAAAGATTTTATTTATTCATGAGAGACAGAGAGAGAGAGAGAGAGAGAGAGGCAGAGAGAGAAGCAGGCTTCCTGCTGAGCAAGGAGCCTGACATGGACTCCATCCCAGGAGCCCTGGATGGCCACCTGAGCCAAAGGCAGATGCTTAACCAACTGAGCCACGCAGGAGCCTCTTTATGGGCATTTTAATAGCAAGTTGAAAGAACTGTGTCCTGAGCTGCTAGCCAGATGCCATTTTAAAGTGAAATCTTGAATGAATTTGAAAGGCGTATAGCAAAAAGCAAATAGAAATGTGAACTCTTCAAAAGCATATAAGCAAACTAAAAGAATTTTAGAAGATAAAGATACATTATAACATAATCCAGCATAACAGTATTATAGGAAGATTTGTTGAGGTTAAATTGTACACCGAAGACCCAAATGAAAGCAAGATCATCACTTCTGTCCACCCCAAATGCTATTTCAATTAGCTATTGAAACCAAAGAGACAGGAAGGTAAAATAATATTTTTTCTCTAAAAATATGACAGCTGCTTACTTGATTGAGAAGAAAGTGGTTCTGCCTTAGAAGAGCAATGAATTTTGGATGATTCTTTCTATACCACACATACTTCACCTTAAATTTTCTTGAGGTTTAAATTAACCTTGAACATTAAATCAGTTTCATGTTTATTTAGCTTTAAGACCACTGACAGGCAATGAAGTTACCTCTGTGCATATTAGTAAAAGGCAGCCCTGCTGGGCAGATACTCATAGACTTTGTAAGTGGAGCATGAGCTGTACTGAATTCTTTGAGTGAGAAACCTTTGTGCAGTGCATGCACTACACAGAGTTACACAGCAGAACTCTCTCACGTACTAAAGAAACTCAAGTTTTCAAAGTCAAGAAGGGAAAACATCACCAAGATCATCTAATTGAGCATATTAATTTTAAGACTCAAAGCTTAGTTTTCAACTTGTGTGTATATTTATGTGACATTAAGAGAGAAAAATATTTGTGAATCAAACTGCTATCCCAAAACATGTAAGGAAAATTCACAGCACGTCAGATACATAGATAGATGTATAAGAACATCAATTTGGCCGACAGGCACTGGACAAATGTGTACTTGCTTCCTGGGATAGTTAATAGAGCAAACCTACGTGTAACAGTACAATAAATAAAATCATAATAACTCTGATAGAGATTGGGGTTATCTGGCAACTTAGTGATTATTATATTTATTTTAAAAGATCAAATAATTTTATGACATATATATTACAATAAATAAAGGCTTCTGTAGTATACTTAAATCATATTTTGTTTTATTTTTGGAAGTCTGCTAATCTACATAGAATGCATGTTTACATTAGACTGTGAAGTAAAAAAATTACATAATTTCAAAAATTAAACACATTTAAAAAATATATATGCAAAATATATTTTTGGAATGATTGCTTTTTTAAAAAAGTTAATATAACCAATTGTAGGACTTTTGAAAGCCACAGATTTTTGTTGTTAAATGCTAAAACATGCAAAGAAAATTTAAAAATACATATACTCACTGAATTGGCATTTGTTGGGTTTGGCCAAGGTCTACCACCACCTGGACCCCTACAAGAGAATATGATAAATGAGATTTTAACTTATGCTTTGAATGTTCACAGTAAGCAATAACAAATCATAAAGTATAACATTTACAATTCAGCTACCATGCAGTTCTAGTTCAATACTGAAATTACTCTCTGTATTTTCATAGCTTTTTGAGTTCTTTTTTTCCTAAAGATTTATTTATTTTAGAGAGAGAGAGAGAGAGAGAGAGGGAGAGCTCATGAGAGTATGGGAGGGGCAGAGGGAGAGGGAGAGAGAGAATCTCAAGCAGAATCCATGCTTAGTGCACAGCCAGATATGTGGCTCCATGTGAGGACCATAAGATCATGACCTGAGCTGAAACCAAGAGTTGTGTTCTTAACTGACTGAGCCACCCAGATGTCTCAGCTTTTTTCTTTTTTTAAAAAAATTTTAAAAGATTTTATTTATTTATTTGACAGAGAGAGATCACAACTAGGCAGAGAGATGGGGGAGAAGCAGGCTCCCCGCTGAGCAGAGAGCCCAATGTGGGGCTCGATCCCAGGACCCTGAGACTATGACCTGAGCTGAAGGCAGAGGCTTAACTCAGTGAGCCACCCACGCGCCCCTGTATATTATTTTATATCAATCTATCTCTCAGTGCTACTGATAATTTACTTTTAAAAATTTTTTATTTTATTTTTTCAGTGTTCCAAGATTCATTGTTTATGTACCACAGCCAGTGCTCCATGCAACATGTGCCCTCTTTAATTTAGTTAGGTTTTAAAAATGGAATCACATTTTTTGTTTTCATAATTACAGTTCAAGACAGTAGCCACAGTAAATCTAGGGAAAAATAGGAAGTAATCTATGCCAATGTATGTTAGCATATTACTTCATTTTAGGGTCATGGATAGTGTTTTGTATTCTATAGCTTAAAAGGACATAAAACAAACTTAATGTCTAATTAAGTAAAAAAGGTCTCTTGTTCTCATGCTTTAGTATTAAGTATACCTAAGTAAATACTGCTTAATAAAAAGTAGACTGCTGTCAGCAGGCCCTCTGTAATTAGGGTCACTCAAAATTCTCTTTTCCCTCTAATTGCAGTTGAAAGACAGAGGAAATTTTTAATTAAAAAAAAAAAGTCCCTTGATTCTTATTTTAGGGACCTTAAGCCTGAAATTCAACGTGTTAGATAGAAGCTATCCAACTTGGACTATTTAGAAATGTTTTTCATTTTGTTTTGGAATTTCCCAGGTGTATAAACAACAGGGAAGTGCATGAAAATTCTGTCCATGGGCTCTATCAGGGTGCCCAAATGCAATTTCCCCCGATTCTGCTTGAGGAATAAGGGATAAAATAAGATGCCAGAGAGGAGTTGGTCCAAGTACTGTGCACAGGGAGAAGGTTAGGGGCATTTGTACTGTCTCTGGAAACTGGTGCCTCTTAAAATGGTGATGACAATGATTTTCTAGCACTTTAGGAAGATAATCGCACATATAGGATTCAATGTCTTAATGAACGGAAAGTGAGGTAAAACATAGGATATGTATTGATCTAGTAAAACATTTGATTTGTTTGATGTTAATCCACATGGTTTGTTTGATGTTAAAAAATATAAAAGAAATTGGGAAATATTTATCTTAAAACAGCATAAAAATATACTATATCCAATTCATGGCAAAAATTTGTATATAATGATGTTATGTTGATAATGATCTCATAATTTTGACATATTATGTTTAAAACAGGACTATGTAAGATTAAATATAATAAAATATTTTACTTGCCATTTAAAAATTATTTGTTAGATTAACATGCTAAATTGTTAAATAATTGAACATTTTACTTAAATAAATATTATTAAATTAAATGTTAAATGTTACATTTCTTATCAGTAACAATACCTTTTATGCATTTCAATTATTTGATAAATAATAATCTAGTCTCAGCATACTATGTATTTCATATTAGATTGCATTTAATATGATAGTGATTTCATATGATTTAAAAGGATTTAATATGATAATTCACATGGATAAGCTATATTTTCCCCAATTATGCCACTGTGTTTGAAAACATTTTAAGTTTCACAAATAGTGCTAAATAAAATGGGGCTATAGGAGTGAGTAGTTCTTTTAGAGCAACTACTCAAGTTCAGGGGCACCTGGGTGGCTCGGGTGGTCAGGTGTGACTTGATTTCAGCTCCAGTCATGATCTCAGGGTAATGGGATAGAGCCCTCTGTCAGGCTCCACGCTCGGTGGGGAGTCTGCTTGAGATTCTCTCCCTTTACCCATTCCCTTTCTCTTTCTTAAATAAATAAATCTTTTTTTTTTTTTTTTTAAAGAACAACTACTTAAGTTCAGTAATTCCCAGTCCTTTTGAGGACCATCATTATTATCAAGAAAATAACTTATGAACTATGATAAAGGCATTATTTTGAATGTAAGTTTTTATATAGGTATAGTTTGAAGTAAAATCAGGTAAGCCTCATTTAAAAATAAAGCAAAATATGGAATTTAAATTTTAAGAATTTAGGTATTTTTTGGTAAGGGTATACAGATATGATGAAATCCAAACAACTATGATTACTGTAGAGAAAAATCCTCTTTTCTTCTATAATATAGTTGTTTGATTTCAAAATAATAACTACCCAAATTTTATCATTCTATAGGATAACAAGAAGGTCTAGATCCTTTGAAATCCTTTGTCCTCTTCATTTCTATAGAACAACAACATATACAAAGTTGAATTAGGTATGCTGTAATGCTGAATCC